>SDVV010038876.1:0-10687 GCA_016164225.1 Gammarus roeselii | reverse complement strand
ACTAATGGTCGTGACTAATGGTCGTGATGCCCGTTCTACTGCGGTTCCTATTATAGCATGCTTGTAATTAACCCACTTTATAGCAGAAGCTATTACTTGGAGAGAAGACGACGACACAAGCAGACTGCTTTTAAAGGCACGAGTTGTGTGATCGTCCCTCATTGCTGCCTCGCGTTCCTAACACGAAGATACAGTGTACCAAGATACGCATACGTTCTCGGAGTTTTTGTCTAAACTTGCTTTGAGTATATCGGACAAAGTAGCGATTTTTTTTACTGAGCACTGCATCTTGTCCACCTGCTCCTGCGACCGGGCGACTGCATCTCTCACTTGTCTGAACAGCTTTTTTACCTGCTCGTGAAAACCTTGACGCATTTCGCTCAAAAATGCCACTCAGACCAGAGACAATTGGTTTCACCCCTTTTTACTCATATGTCGTATGAAGATCTCATTTGTTGGAAAACCCATGTATTGGTTCTAGATATCTGAGATAGGGAATTTCCCCTTTGTTTACTTAATTGAAGTAACCTTTAGAGAGAGATAATGTAGTACGCACATCATTTATAGTTTAAAAATAATTTGGTGAGTTTTCCGTGCTCATTAATACTATATTTGTTCTTTCCAGAGTGTCAGATATGGGATATTTGCAAATAAAAAAAAACACGTTTACTGAATAAAACCTAACGATTTTCTGGACCATAAATGTCAATTGAGATTCTAGTGATAACATTTTTCTTGGTCGTGGCGAGTTTTCCAGAAAAGGGCATCAATACAAATACTTTGACACACAATGAACAACATCTAATAAAAATTTGTAAGTTTATTTCCAGATGGTAAGGAGGCATTTTAAGTGAACACAGGGCGCGTTGGTCAGCCGTTTCTGCTTTAAAATGATCTAGTTGACAGCTAGTCGTCCTTTTAAAGTCATACGTGGGTCATCATTCCGATGCGGTCATATAGATATTGCAATATGTGTCATCGCTATGATTATCATTGTTTGTATGTATGTTCAAGGTCAATTTCAGTGCCGTTATTGATTTTTCACAGTGAATAGTTTCTCCTGAAGTGAATTTAAAATAAATAAATACATTTAGCATTTTTTTCTAACCAGAAAAAATGCGACAATTCTGAAGACGTCACATAATCAACGAAGATACCTGATTCAGGAGAATGTTCATAGAACACTCATTAACACAATCAAATATTAAAATTTGGTGAAAACCTTGGATAAAAAGATTCCCATGTCTCTCATTAGCTTCTTTCAATAGTCCTGCAGTTTCTTGAATATCTCGAGCTAAAATGACCATGATTATTTTATAGGACGTAGCCTCAGTACAGTCGGGAAGGCTACAGCGTTGTTGTAGAGGAGGTGGAGATGTGAGTAGAGTGAACCGCTCTTTAGAATACGCACCATGGCTGAGTGCCTGCTATGAAAGTGTGTAACCAGGAATTCGTAAAATTCATCAAGAGGTCGAATTGCTCCAACTGGAATGCACCGAATAAACCGATCTAAGACTCATCCTAAATTGAGCCCCCTGGCACCCAGGGGGTTCAATTGAGTACGTGCCTGTTCTCAAGAATTAATCAACGTAACTTCCTAGGAGATCCTATGAGGGTTACGATGGAGCGAGGCGCGGAAGCAGGCGGTGGCGAATCCTCATAACTCCATCTGGTTACACATGAATCAACACTACTATATCAAGGAACTGCACCACTTCAGGCGTCACGCCACCGTTACGGAGCCCTGGCACTTGCCAAGCATATTGAGTAGAGGTTCAACCGGACTTCACTTTCTCCGGTGTTACAGCATCTAACAGTCTTGAACTTGAGGGAATTCCGAACCGATTCATTCATCTGGAGCAGACCCACCCAGACGCTGAATAGCTTCCTTCATCACAGAAGCAAAGAGTAACGTAACCTTGGGCTAAATGCCTGCGCGTACGCCCAGTGGTTGCAGATTCAAGCTGTAACACTGTGTGACTCAATCTTATATAATTACATTGATACATCATACAGTCTTGTATGGAAGCGTGGGCGAAGTCCGAGAGAAGTTATGCCGGAGAGCATTGCAAGGAACGTCATGCTAGTAAATTTCTAATATCTATAGAAGTATCTAGGGCAATGAATTGATTTTGGTTTCATATGAAAGGCCCATTTAATCAACTTTGCGTATTTGTGTGTTGAGATTTGTAAGTGTTTCTGTTTGTCTGTAGCTTGGATACTTGAAAGTACCACTTTGACAACCAAAACTAAGATTTTTTCGCAAGAGTTCAGCGACTGCAAATCTTTTTCTGTTCTATAGAAATAGGAAGTTGCTAATTTGGTATCAGGTGAGGTTAAATAATACGATGCATATTTATCCAGATATTCTGGATGCAGTATAATTCCATCAGTACTGCAAAGCGAAAAAAAAATCTCAAGGCTGATCCAGGACAATTGACTGGCTTTGTCGTATAATGGATACGACGGTATTTAATTCCCGCCTTGATACACCCCTCGCTCGTTTGCGATTCAGAATGATAAACTGAAGTGCTTTATAGACTGTACGTGGACTTTAGGGCTAAAAAAAGCGCATGAGTTATCTATATACAGATTTGAAATATTTGTTATTACAATAACTTTTGTCCTTTTTCCCATTATTCGTGCTGTCTGTCAGGTTTTATTACATCTAAATATATATTTGCAATCATTAGAGGGGGATGTCTGTATCTGCCTAGTGTCTGTATCGGTATTAGAGGAATATATTGCAAGAAGAAACTATCTTCACCCAAGGAGAAGATGAGAAACAGAATCGTTGTGTTCTCACAGAGAATGGATATGGTTGGATAACCATAATCCAACATAAATTTTCAGCATTGGCCTAATGAAAGAGAGAATTGGTTCTAACAAATTCTTGAGCAATCGAGGAGTAAAAACGTTAGAATAAGTTGAACGGAATGACGGCTCAGGTCGCCCGAAAATGTCACCAAAGAAAGATTGTGTGTCGGGGGGACAGGAAGATGACCACCTGTTAAAATTGAGTGTTCTGAGTGACAGGAAGATGACCACTTGGTAAGATTGAGTGTTCTGAGGGACAGAAAGATGACCACATGTTAAAATTAGGTGTTCTGAGGGTCAGAAAGATGACCACATGTTAAGATTGAGTGTTCTGAGGGACAGAAAGACAACCACATGTCAAGATTGAGAGTTCTGAGGGACAGAAAGATGACCACATGTTAAGATTGAATGTTCTGAGGGACAGAAAGATGACCATATGTTAAGATTGGGTGTTCTGAGGGACAGAAAGACGACCACATGTCAAGATTGAGTGTTCTGAGGGACAGAAAGATGACCACATGTTTAGATTGAGTGTTCTGCGGGACAAAAAGATGACCACATGTTAAGATTGAGTGTTCTGAGTGACAGAAAGATGACCACCCAAAAAAATAACAGCGTTCCTGAAACCTTTTTATTCAAGTTGCACGGCGTTGCGTTGTCAGTTCCATCAAAAAGCCGCGTCCATGAACGACCTTTCATGAAACTGCGTTTGTCCTAACACGGGATACATGACCGGCTATGAAGGCGTCGGGTGAGCGATTTAAGATTGACTAAGATGCATAGACTAATTCATTGCATGTTGGGTTTGACCTTCAGGCAGTGGATCACACTCTAGCCCGTTAAATGTAGACACTTCGTCAGGTGAAGTAACCTCGCTAGCCATTCGATGTCACCAAACCTTGAAATCCGTTTTCCTGGGTGCTGTCTTTTTAAACATTCGTTGAAATCCCTTGCTGAGTGACTGGCTGACTGACCTTTCGAGAGGTTGAAAAATAATAGAAAATGTATACAGTTAGCGCTGGAAATTCTGTTTGAATTAAATTTAAACAGAAAACGTGTGTATGTCATTTGCTCTCTCAAATGAAACTATTTTTGTTTAATAAAGAATACTTTTCCACGTGAAAGATTACAATTACAACTTCATCAGTTCGAACACATTGCAGAGTATTTAATAGTGAATGTTTTGCACCAAAATATTCGGATTACAGACGCTCATGTAACGAGGTTCATTTGATCCCGAAGTCGAATTTTGAAGAGCTGAGTCATTTCGCCTTATGCTTTCTTAGTTCACCGTGGATGTTCTCACGCTCACCACAAACTTATGTGTGTTCACCTCCGAAACGGCGACACGAAAACCGTGAGCAAACCATTTCCCGACCGCAGCTGATTGGAACATTCAAAACATAGCTGTACGATGTGGGTTGCCGCGCTAGCCCTGACTCAAACATCTATCTTACATACAATACCAACTCTAATGGAACATTTGGACCCAAAAGCAGTTCTTTAACTCATTCTAACACGCTTACATTCATCCCGTCATACCTTCGGCGTTACGAGTTTAATCGCACATGAGCGTTGATGAAGCGGTAATATTGTGGAGCTTTTAAACATGAGTTGATTCTGGGTGGCGCTGGTGAAAGTTGCCGTGGTGCTTTTTAAACTTCGACCGAGTTCAGCGTAAGGCGACACGACTTCAGTGTGTTGTTTGAAGCACGTGAACCGGAAAATCATAAAGCGAAATGCCTCAACTGCATGCGTGCATAAGGGGGTGAGTATGTATTCTCCGACCCTTAACTACATTCTGACCTTCTTTAGAATTAACGCTAACAATAAGCGCCTGAAAATGTCCCTCACGCGCCGATGGCTACCACACTGATGAAAAAACGACAAGATTTTAACGGGAGTGTCTGGCAGTTCATTAACCGGGCACGTTAAATTGATCGTTGAATTCAACAGACAAAGTTGTCTTGATCGCTTAAATACTGAATCGATTTCCGTTAAACTAGGACAACTGGTCGGGGCATTTTTGCTATCCAAACAACTGAATTTTTCTGTTGAAGTTTGACAAATGATTTGACGCATTCGGTTGATACCCCATTGACTAACCGTTATTATGACTGACGTCCGTGTAAAACTTCCTGCTCTAAAAGTGCCTTGTCCCTGCCGAGACTCGAACTCGCGACATGTAGTACTAGTAGATAAAAGGGAATCCAAACGGCTGGGCGAAAGAAAGTTGTCCAAACGGACAGGCGAAAAAATGGTGTCCAAACAGCCCTGGGAGAAAAAATGGGTGTCCAAACAGTCTTGGAGATAGGGGTGTCCAAACGTGCCCTGGAGATATGGGTGTCCAAAATCACCCTGGAGATTGTTGGTTATTGTTTATGGTTATTAATGGTTTGTATGATTATTAATAATACGACCCTTGTAGGTGAGCAATGTTAGGCCTAATGTTTGCCCAAAAAAGCATGAAATCGCATAATAATAGCTAGCTGCACACCGAGACTGGAGTCAGTGTTACGTTGGGATCAAGCGGAGACGCTCGTTTCGTCTTAGAAAAAACAAAATGAATATTCACATCTCAAAAATTTGTTTACTAGTTTTGAGTAGAGAAATCTCCGAACAAATATTGACTACTGTTGAAAATATCAGTTTTCTACAAATGCGTAAAACAAGGATCATGAGAGTGGGGGATATTATTCATATATGAATGAAGAATAGAGAAATCAGGATTTTTGTAACTGATGTCGATACATTTCAGCAAATGAAAAACAGGCAGGTGAATTATTAGTTTGATACCAATTGCATGTTTTCCACATTCAAATCTTGTTGAACGTCAATTCATTTCATCATGACATTTGTTAGACCACATCTCGAGTATCCCGTCCAATTCTGGTCTCCATATCTTAGAAAAGACGTTATTAAATTAGATAAGGTTTAACGTAGAGCTACCAAACTCATCCCTTTGCTATGCAATAAATCGTACGAAGACAGACTGCTAGAACTCAACGTTTATTCACTCGAGAAGCGTCGAGTCAGAGGTGACATGATCGAAGTTTGAAAGATTAGGAAGGGTATGGAAAACGTCGACCGAGCGAGCCTTTTCACTCTAGATGCGAGCAGACGACTAGTAATAATGGATACCAAATCGTTGGGAAACGTTTCTCAAGCGACATCACGCGCAATTTCTTTACGTCTTAAGTGGTCGCGGAATAGAACAGACTTCCACCGGAGGTTGTAAACAGCAATACGATCGAAACATTTGGGTCCCGGCCCAATGAATTCTACATACATCGCCGACTAATAGCTAACTGCACGACTTAGTGATGTTTCAACAACAGAAATGGCAGCTGAAGCTCTCCTAGACGCTCTACTTCAGGACTAATCTTCTTCCTATCAAAAGGCAACCTAGTTGGGTCAAAAGTTCTGTTGGTGTCTTCTTACACTTGTAAGCACTTGTAAACATAAGGAGGCATGTTGTCAAGACGGGAAGTGCATATTTTCTTTCTATTTTGAGATCAATTAACCTATGTCATTTCCGTCCAATCATTTTAACAGGTCAAACGGCGGACAATAATCTGTGTCCAGCAGAGCCAGACGACAGACAAATTAACATTTGTACGGTCTAAAATAGTTATGGAAAAAGTACGGTCTTCGAGCAGATATTCCGGCATTTTGTCGGAATAAAAATAATGAAATCTGTGTTGACATCACAGAGGAAATGAATTTTTCCGGGAACACACAAAAAAACAATTTGCGGTCAAACAACGGATAAATTTAGAAATTTTAAGCAACCGGAGTTTTGACAGAAAATTATTCAGAGTTATCGGTTGTTTCCTATGTTTTTTTAACAGTGCAGGAAATGTTGCCATATGCCATTCTTCCTTAGCGTTTTGAATATTCAAGGTCAGGTTTGACGGCAATTTGTTAGATATCTCGGGTTCGTGTATAAAATACAAATGACACGAGTTCAATTAACTATTGATATATTTGAATCTTGAACATAGAGGTATCATAAACACAAAGGTAAATAAAAAAATTATCAACAGTATTATTCGTTCGTTTAAAAAAGTGGGTAGGCATTCACACGCCTTACCCAAATGCAACATGGCAGTGGAACCACAATTATTCTCCAATCAAATGCTAAGATTTTTACTATGCTGCCGATCTTCTAGAATAGTCATTGCATTTAAACTATTACTTTTGGAACCAGTAAAAAAAAATCTAAACACATTTTGTAATTTCTCTGTCCGAATTCCTAGAACAAGGTTTTGGACAAAATACTCTGCCACTGCAACTAGATGCTCTATTATGCCCAGCCCAGCACTGTATCTCGCATTGCGTGAGGTCGGACGATCTTATTTCAGAATGCCGAGAACAAAACACGAAATGTTGGTATTTGTGGAGCCTATTGTACATGGCTGCTCCCTCACTATGGTCGCCGGTTTCACAGTTACACTTGCCACCAGCCTTCTTACAAACATGTTTCAAAGCTCGTATTTCCCCTTAGAAGTACTTCTTCCATCTTCATTGCCTTGCCACCCAACAGTGAAGGGTGGCAGTAGGACCTTTATTGCTTGTATCTCCCCTTAGAAGTACTTCTTCCATCTTCATTGCCTTGCCACCCAACAGTGAAGGGTGGCAGTAGCACCTTTATTGGAGGGTCCTGACCAGTGTCCATGGTGGTATAGAGCTGCTATATCATTTTGAGAGTGCCTATCGTCGTCCGTCTCAAGCTCGTCAGAAGGTAAGGAAATATTTGCATTCCTTCCTCCATTTCTCCTCCCCTACGTTCATGTATGAAATGCAAGGATGATCGTTTAAGGAAATGTTTAGAAAAATTAAACTGTTCATCACACTTGTGCAGTTTATTCACCCTGAATACAACTTCCCGTGTGGTTTTCTATACAAAGGAACAGGACCTGTCTCTTAACTCTCCGCCTTTATACAAATGAACAGGACCTCTTTCTTTAACTTACGCTTTTATACACAGGAATAGGACCCCTTCCTTTACCCTCCGCCTTTATACAAAGGACAGGGCCTTTTCCTCCCCCCTCCGTCTTAATACAAAGGAACAGGACCTTTTCCTTTACCCTCCGTCTTTATACAAAGGAACAGAACCTCTTCATTAACCCTCCGCCTTTATACAAAGGAACAGGACCTCTTCCTTGCCCTTCCGCTTTTTCAGAAAGGGACAAGACCTCTCCATTTAATCTCCGCCTTTTAACAATGGAACACGACCTCTTCCTTTACCCTCCACCTTTATACAAAGGAACAGGATCTCTTCATTTACCGCCCGCCTTTATATGAAGGAACAGGGCCTCTTCCTTTAATCTCCGCCTTATAAAAATGGAACAGAACCTCTTCCTTTACCCTCCACCTTTATACAATGGAACAGGACCTCTTCCTTTACCCATCTGTCTTTATACAAAAGAACGGACCCCTTTCTTTACCATCTGCCTTTATACAATGGAACAGGACCTCTTCCTTTACCCATCTGCCTTTATACAAAAGAACAGGACCTCTTCTTTAACCCACCGCCTTTATCTTCGTTCAATGTTATTTGCCACTGAAAACTGGCTATATTTGTTGTTATTTTACACCAAAAATATCAACACGTTGCTTACACCGAAAGGCCTGTGTTCTTTTCTGCCACTTATGACCATTTTCCAACCCCTTGATCCTTTTACCCATTGATCCCTCCAAATTTGCTTCCCTTCATCCCACATCCCTAAGCTCTCCCTCTTCCAAAACCCTCACCGCCCACCCTTCACCAATACGTCAATCTGTCCTTCTATCCTGCCCTTTCTCTATCCATTATTCACAGCTGGGCAAATAATAGTAACTTAAGACCATCTTTCGGTACTCTGTCAGAGTTCTGGGGTGTATTGATGGCCAAGATACTATAATGATGTGATTAAACGCAGTATCTGGCCCAGCTTTTCCTCTATCCCTCCTTAACAGGGCACAGCTTTCACTGAGTGTCGCAGCGGCATGCAAAGGCGTAAACTAACTTTCCTCGGGGCTTGTCTCTACCTCCCAACATTTGCCATCTCTTACTGACGCCTCTTCTACCCTGTCGCATCAGACTGTAGCGGTACAGACCGCGACACCGTCAATCACAAGCGAGATCTTGGATGATGGCATGACGTTTTGGTCGTGCCTTGGGCTTATCTAACGTTGCTTGAGTGACGTTATTAACAAGACCTTAGCTCGATATGCCACCTCAGAACCCCATGTAACTCAGGCACGCAATGCCACCTTGGACAAACACACGCAACGATGCATGTCCGTGTCCGCAGGGGGCTCCACTGAATGTCCTCACTCTGGGTCCACTCCCAGCCGCCGTCTATGGACGGTCACATCAATGCGGATCCTGCGTCAGGTGAGGGTAAAGGTATTTGATGTATGCGTAAAATAAGGTTTCTCCTCTAGAGGAGAAACCACTGCATTTACGGGTGGCGAAAACACTTCCCTGAAGATGACGAGTCGCTGGTCATCAGAAGTTTAGGTGATGAGGAATTACAGATAATCCTTTTGAAGAATTCGAAGGTGAAAGAATACAGTACGTGGGGAGAGTTTGTGAATTGACCCTATACTGAAGGTAATATACCCTATGCTGAAGATGATATCACCCTATACAGAAGATAACAATATCCTATGCTGAAGGTAACAACACCCTAGGCTAAAGATAATAATACCCTGTGCTGAAGGTAATAATACCCTTTGCTGATGATAATAATACCCTATGCTGAAGGTAACAATACCCTAGGCTGAAGGTAATAATACCCTGTGCTGAAGGTAATAATACCTGTTGCTGATGATAACAATACCCTATGCTGAAGGTAACAATACCCTAGGCTGAAGGTAATAATACCCTGTGCTGAAGGTAATAATACCCTTTGCTGATGATAACAATACCCTATGCTGAAGGTAACAATACCCTAGGCTGAAGGTAATAATCCGCTAAGAATTTAACAGTTATCGAATAAACATTTTTCTTGATATAGTCTCTCGAAGTTGCGTGCAATAATGATGCCGTGGACTCGCCAATATGCTTTAGCGATACCAATGATTTTTTTAGGTATAATCACCATATATTTGGGAACACTAATCAAAAGTTAAATCATTTTTTGCTTTAAGATTTTTTCATCTATACAGTTTTGCAGCCACAATAAAAGTGTTGCATAGCAGTCGCCCTTTAAAGCTCCCCTTTCAGAAATAGTTGTATTCCACCAACAGCGTATATCCCGTATCAGTCGCAGAGCTTCTCGCATCACCCTTATCATACTCACCATACTATGGCATCACATCTATCAAACTCACCATGCAATGGCATCACATCTATCATACTCACCATGCCATGGCATCACATCTATCATACTCACCATGCCATGGCATCACATCCATCATACTCACCATGCCATGGCATCACATCTATCATACTCACCATGCCATGGCATCTCATCTATCATACTCACCATGCTATGGCATCTCATCTATCATACTCACCATGCCATGGCATCACATCCATCACACTCACCATGCCATGGCATCTCATCTATCATACTCACCATGCTATGGCATCACATCTATCATACTCACCATGCCATGGCATCACACCTATCATACTCACCATGCCATGGCATCACATCTATCGTACTCACCATGCCATGGCATCACATCTATCATACTCACCATGCCATGGCATCACATCTATCATACTCACCATGCTATGGCATCTCATCTATCATACTCACCATGCCATGGCATCACATCTATCATACTCACCATGCTATGGCATCACATCTATCATACTCACCATGCCATGGCATCACATCTATCATACTCACCATGCCATGGCATCACATCT
>SDVV010038875.1:0-10687 GCA_016164225.1 Gammarus roeselii | reverse complement strand
TCACATATATAATATACAAGGAGCACAACCTCATAACAAAAAAACAGGCAGCCTAATATTGTACACTAAAAAGAGTTTGTAGCCTGATGAAGTCTTTGTAGTATGTGACTTTGCTGAAAATTATTCCTTTGTACTCCAAGATGAAGCACCAAGTTATAATTGGAACAATCAAATGGTGACACTGTATCATTTGATATGTAGCTAGCTACTATAAAAAAGTAAGTGGAATTGCTCATCAAAAACCTTGTTGCTACCTACATCAGAATCTAATGTGCATAATATATACCATTGCAGTGCACTTATTCCAGGGATATCTCATGGAGTTCTTGAAAGCAAATGTACAGCCTATCAGGAAAATTAATACTTCTTAGATGGGTGTGAAGCCCAATACAAAAACTGTAAAAAAATCAGGAACCTATGCCATCACAGAGATGACTTTCAAACTGATGCTGAATAGAATTTTTTCTCTACCAGCAGCCATGGCAAGGGACCCAGAAATGGTTTAGGAAGTAATGTTGACAGGGGTTATTCCCGGCATTTTCTGCTTAGCTACTTTGGAGTAACTCAAAAAGTACATATCATAGGAACTTTGTGGTTACTGTGTAGCTACAGGTTCTATTATGACATGAAGCATCGTAATTTTTCACATTCAATATTTAAATGCAAACAATCTTCTTACAAAAAAACATGCAGTGAGCTATGCCTCTTAATCAGGGGGGACTTCCCACACCCCCCCATATATCAATAATTGAAACAAAAATTAAAAGTTTGAGAGTACCAATGGAGCAAGCAAGACTATATTAGTATATAGCATCAACGGGGGTGACTCCCTGCATTTACCGCATGTTATGAAATAACTCAAAAAGTTGTTATGTGGCCCAGAAACATTGTATTTACCGTTTGCATAGGTACAATTATGACCATGAAGCACCGTGAGCTTCAACATTTTATCATCAACAAAAGGAAAGTTTTTTATGAATAAATGTGCGGCAAGCTATCGAATTTGTTCCCGTACCAAATACTAACTTAAGGTAGTAGCCATTCTATTCAATAATTGTTGTTTGTATACGTCCTGTGCCGAACAGCTACTGCACTTGATGCTCATTGCCAAAGAATAATTATCAACTTTCATTTTTATTTTACTGAACCTACTGGAAACCATCCACCACCTGGATACAGCTTCAGTTTCACTGAATGTTTTACTGACAAGAGGAAGAAACATTTTACTGACAAGAGGAAGAAACATTTTACTGACGAGAGGAAGAAACATTTTACTGACCAGAGGAAGAAACATTCTACTGACAAGAGGAAGAAACATTTTACTGACATGAGGTGAAGTGGAGAGAAACTCCTTTTATTGTGCTATATTCTTGTGCTGAAACTTTTTAATATGGATTTTTATGGAAAATAAATGACAATTTGAAAATCAGTTAAACATAACAAGATACTTGCTTTGCGTAGTGCAATGCTTGGAGCAGGATGTGCACTGGTTGGGGAGAGGAGGGTTTTTGTGATGAGAGACTTGTTGAGGTGTTGTGATAGAAAAAATAAAAACATGTACAATGACAAGGTGGTTGGCCTCTGTGGAGGAAGAGTTAGGGTCCACTACGTGGGGTGGGAAAGAGGTGTGAGGAGTGGGTGGAGCTCAATTCTGGTCACCTTGAGGAGACCTATGCCGCAAGTGTGGGTTCCGGTGGCAGTTCGGTGGTGCCAGAAGCATGATGTGGGGATGGTGATGCTTCCAGCATGAGCTCAGTGGAGTTGCTGATTCAGACACTGGAGGAGTTGAGCAGGGGAGAAATTTTGGCCTAGGAGGTGCAGAGAAGGGCAAGTCTGGGGGGGGGGGGGGGCGCCACTCCTCTGCGGTGTGACTTCTTTGATGCAGTCTAGCCCTGGGAACAGTGGTGCTTCTGAGCAATGCTGCTTGCCGTTGTCCCCACCGCCGGCGCCTGCTGTGGATATGCTGTCCTTGCCTTTGCGGTTGGCTGCGGTGCCTGGTGGCGCTGCTGATGTGAGTGTGCCGGGTTGTAGGGGGGGCAGAGTGCTGGGCGTGCTGGTGGTCTTGTGGGCAGCTGGGCTGATGTAGCGGGCGCAGGTTTGGCGTGTGGCTTTTGCTATACCAGGCTGAGTGGTCAACCTGTTTTTTGTGGTGTTTGTCAGAGGGGTTTTCAATCAGACACCATGTGTTTGGGTTTTGAGGGGAGATTGATTGATGCTGTTCTATCAGATTTGTCGGGTAATGTAAGGTATATCTGTTGTCACTGTCAAGGCTGCAGAAATAATTCGGAGACAGTCAACTATCTCCCCGAGTCATCTTCTCAATTGCTGGTGGCAGACGGAGCATTGGTGGGGCAGGTTAGAGGTGTGATAGCGAGTGTGAGGAGTGGAGGCAGTTGTGAGTCTGCTCAGGAAAGTAAACAGACTGGTCGTCTGGGAGGCTGTGCCACTGATGGTTCCTCAGTAGTTGGGCTGTTAAGGACAGTGAGGGAGCTGAATGAGAGGCAAAAAAAATAAGTGCTCAGTTATGCTGAGAGGTTTTGGGTGTAAGACCGTTGAGCTGGTGGAAGCAAAGTTTCATGATGTGTGTCGTGTCTTGGGTAATGACGTTGTTCTGGCTGACTTGGTCAAGATCATCACTACCGGTCAGTTCAGAGCAAAGGTGACCAATGATGATTCCAGGCACACCCTGCTCTCACAGGCCCCTAGGCTGAAGAGCTTGGATGATTAAAGAGTCTTTACATTCAGAAAGACCTAACCTACAGGCAAAGAGGAGAGTTGCTGACTTGGAGACATGCTCTTAATGCATCAGAGGGTGAGGGAGAGGAGAGAAGTGAATTCTTGGCGGCTGCTGCAGGACCGAGGGCTGATTCCGGTTCTGGTTGGGGTGGGCCTGTTGTTGTTTCCGGGGATTCCTCTGGTTGTGCACTGGTTGGTGATTATCAAGGCGATGAAGGTCGCGCTAGGGCGACCGCGGTGGTGGGTCGTGATGTTGAGAGCGGTGCGCGTGGGCGTGGCGGTGCTGGGGACCGCGGCGATGCTTATAGCCGGGCGGTGTTGGTGGGGGCAGGGGGTGCTGGCGGTCGCGGTGGTGCTGGCGGTCGCGGTGGTGCTGGCGGTCGCGGTGGTGCTTGGCGGTTGCGGTGGTGCTGGCGGTTGCGGTGGTGCTGGCGGTCGCGGCTCCCAACCCCACCCCGGCGGCCTGGGTGGGGTTGGGAGTCGTGGTGGTGGTGCTGGGGCGGTCGTGGCTCTGGTGGTGGCGGTTGTGGAGCTCTGACTGGTACCCATGGCATCGCGGGTGGCCGCGGAGGGGGTACTTTAAACTAGCTAGTCAGGCTTTGCAGATGGATTTCTCCTTTCTGAGGTTGTGCTGTGACAATTTGAATTCTTTGACGAATAAGGTCCCTTTTGTTGGTCATATGGTGCAGTGGTGGGATATCCAGCTGGTGGCCATGTGCGAGTTGTGGTTGACTTCTTTGGTGTTCTCATCCTCTTGTTGATTTGTCAGGGTTTCAGCTGGTGAAGGAAGTGAAGAAGCATGGAGTCCGTTTGTATGTTGCGTTGCAACAATTTGAACTTTGTGCCAATTAAGGTGACTTTACTCAATGTTGCTGCCATTTCCCTCTGTGAATATGATGTTTTGGTTGTGGTGGCTTACTGCCCACCCTCAACCCCTACTCAGCTGAGGAGAATGCTTAACTGATTGAATTCTCAATGGAGTTCTGTGTTTTCAGAGAGGTGGTTGTTTTTGGTGATTTTAACTTGCCTTCATTGGATTGATCTGCAGACATTTTTAATAATTATATCCCTCCCGTTGATTCCCAGTTTTTTTATAGTTTCATTCTTCTTGGACTTACTCAGTGGGTGAGGGAAGGTACTTTTTGTTGATTCGGGTAGCATTTTAGATCTGGTGTTGACTACGGAGGAGGATTGGGTATCTTCTCTGTCGGTTTTGCCACCTTTTCCAGGGTTCCACCATGTCCCTGTTTTGGTGGAGTATATCTTTCAGATGAATGATGTTGCAGGGGATTTTGGTTTGAAATCAGTTGAGTGGTCTTGTGGTGATTACAGGGGCATGAGAGAGGTTTCAGAGGGTGTTGACTCACATTATGAGTTTCTTTATGGCACCATGGAGGAGAATTGTAGTTTGTTTCAGTCAATTGTCCATTCAATTGTTGACAAGTTTGTTTGCACTCGAGACTCTGCTTCACGACCAAGCTTGTTGCGGGGCCCTCCTAGGAAACTGATGACCAGTAGATTTAGGGCTTGGGCGCAGTATAAGCTTTTGAGGGGGGAGCTTGGAGGCAGCATGAGGAGGTGTTGGCGTCCTTGCAGAGATTCAGTGGGCCTAATTTTGAGTACATAAATTTTTCACAATACAGCCAGTGTCTGTAAGAGCAGAAATTAGCAGACAACTTCTCTGTTACTCCCAAAATATTTCACTCCTATATCAGAAGAAAAAAGAAGGGCTGTCCTTCTGTTGGTCCTCAGAAGCTTCCATCTGGTGAGGTTGTTGCTGGTCAGAGAGACATGAGTCAGCTGTTTGTAGACTCTTTTTTTGTCTGTTTTTGTGGATGCTGATCCTGCCAGCCTTTCCCCACATCGGTTTTTCCATAAAAAATTTAGTGGGATTTGTGTGACTAACTTAGTTTCCCAGGTTTTGGGTGGTTTAGACTCATCTTCTGCCCCTGGATCTGATGGCATTCAACATATTGTTTTGAAGTAATGTCCATGGCAGCTGTCATTGCCCTTGTCTCTGATTTTTGCAAAATCATTAGGCCTGGAAGTTTTACCAGATGCCTGGAAGGAATCTTGTGTTGTTTCTTTTATCAAATCTGGTTCAAGAAGTAACCCTCTCAATTACAGCCCTGTGAGTCTTACTCCTTTTAGCTGTAAGGTGCTGGAGCGGGTTATTGTGTCCCAGGTGGTGCCTTTTCTGAAAGATTCTGGCATTTAGTCTGAGGATCAATTTGGTTTCAGGGTGGGAAGAAGCACCCAAGACCAACTTTTGCTTGCTTACTTATGGCGAGGTTGCTGATCGGGAAGATGAACGAATGGTTGTTGATATGGTCTTTCTGGATTTCTCTAAAGTTTTTGATGTTGTCAGTCACTGGTTTTTGTTGGACAAACTGAGATGTGTGAGTATTATGGGTGGACTGTTGGATTGGATTTGTAATTTCCTGATAGGGAGGCAAATGTGTGTTTCTGTGAGGGGAGTTGTCAGTGACTACAGGGAGGTGACAAATGGTGTGCCCCAGGGTTCTGTGCTGGGTCCGCTCTTGTTTCTGCTATATGTCAATCATGTTACAGCAGGTGTGACTTGCAAGTTGAAGGCATTTGCTTTGCTGACGATTTCAAACTTCATTCTAGTTTCCCTCATGGTGTACAAGCAGTTTGCCTGGATGTGTCTTCCTTGCAGAGGGATCTGAATTTGATGCAGTCTGTGTCATTGTCATGGAATCTCTTGTTGAACATTGACTAGTGTCTATGCATTTCTACAGGGACCATCTTGAATTGGAGCAGATTGATGATAGAATTGCTTATAATTTGAATGGTGTGGTACTTGAGCTTGTTGATTCCTTCAGGGAATTGGGAGTGCTTGTTGACTCAAGGCTGTGGTTCCACCTCCAGGTAAGAAGTGTTGTAAGAAAGGCTTCCACTCTGGCGACCAGTCTGCTCCACTCTACTGTCAATAGGAGTTCTGTTTTCATAGTCTCTTTGTTTATTACTCATATAAGACATATCTTAGACTACTGCACATGTGGTGGAATGTGGGATATTTGGGGGATCTGAGATTGTTGGAGGCTGTGCAAAGGAGGTGGACCAGGGAGATTGATGTGCTGGGTGGTGTGGACTATGGTGAGCGGCTCAAAGCAATGCAGTTCTTTTCTCTGAGGGGGAGGTTGTTGCATTCAGATTTTGTGAAGTGTAGGAAGATTTTCCATTGTTCTATTGATTCAGGTTTGTCTGCTCTGTTTGAGAGAGCTCCCAACGTGGGCACAAGTGGGCATTCTTACAAACTGGTGGTTTCTCGCTGTCAGACGGACTATATAAGCTAATTTTTTTATTCTCGTGGAGTGCAGATTTGTAACGGGCTGCCCGCTGATGTGGTGCAGTGTGATTCACTTAGCAACTTCAAGAGGGCCTTGGCGGAGAAATAGGGATCAGTGTTGTATGAGTTTTGATAGACCAAATTTGTTGTGATCTTGTGGCTTTGTTTGTGTTGCTGACAGTTGTGAGCAGTTGTTGATGGTCTTCATATTTTTTTTTTCTTTAGACCTATTGAGCGCAATTTGACCAGCGTCCTGCTGCAGTGCTTGTGCATGCTTTTTTTATTTATTGCTGGCGCGCAGAGGTGTACTGCCTCCCATGCCTGCATGCCCTGTGGGCGGGGCTGTTGGGGCTGCAAAAGTGAGATACAAAGGTGAGCTATGGCCCCTTATCTTCTCTGTATCGTTCCAATCATAGTATATGTATATGTACCACCGAAGCAGGTACTTGAACCACAGCACACCACAGCTAATTTCTAAATGCGTAACTAGTTTTATAATGACCCGATGTTTATAACACATGATGAACAGTCCAGGCCTAAGTGTTAACTAATGTTTAATGCCTAGAAACAATATTTTTTATCATATTTTCATAACATAATTTTTGGTAATATTTGCTCATATATTGATCCTCTAGAGTCATAAGTAGTTTAGGATGTGAAGAAATGACCTCCAGTAAAGTTCCATTGCGGTTTTTGAAGAAAAACTTTGTTTCCCGCAACAAAATTGGGAAGAAAAAAATCTTTCAACAGTTGGGAATGATATCAGCAAAAGACAAGCATCAAAAACACCTGTCACAGACGTATTATTATACTTAACATTTGATTATAAGCAACTGATATAAACCAATATAGTCATGCTCTTTCAATTGGTACTCTCAAACTTTTAATTTGCATTTCAATTATTGATAAATATGGGGTGAGAGAAATTACCCCATTCGGAGCGGGAAATCACCATCGATTGGGGGCCATAGCTGGCCACACGGTTGTTTGTAAATAACTTCTTTTTGGTGGGCGATAGAATGTTGAAACTTACGGTGCTTCATGATCATTACAGTAGCTATACACACCGTAAATACAAAGTTTCTGGGCCGCCTACTTTTTGTGTTATTTCAAAGTATGCAGAAAATGCGTTTAAATTGATGGTAAATATATCTTTTAAAGTCACATATATAAAAACTGCTCAAATACTAGTAATATGACAGCAAAAAGATTTTTCAATATGCTCCATAACATAGGTATGTTAAAAGTGCTAAAGGAAATCAAATTGGACAATTTTTATATTAAAGGCTAACGGTAAACTATCATGGACTGTTTTTAAATATTGGTTATACAAAAATAGAAGCAGCACAGAACAAGCATCATGAAAGACTTGTCAGAAATAAAAATGTTGCTATTTTTTTTAATTAACTGTTATAGCCTCGACCGGGGTGACTCCCCGTGGTTGGAAACACTGATCGCACCCCCCTTTTGGGCACCAAGATGTCGGAAATGTCACCGTTTGACTACGAGGCTTGAAAGAACAGGTCTTTGTTAGTGAGTATCGGCTACTCATAAAAATTTGATACAGGCACAGAATTTATGAAAAATCCCTCAAGTGAAGGTGTGTTTTTCATGTCCCTGATAATTTTGGTTCGGAAAAATTGACGTTCCGCAAACTTTGATGCTGTGTCTAGAGTTCCCATTGAATTAGGACCAAACTTGGTGGTGATACTCGGACTATGATGTAGTTTGTTGCGTAGGAAGGATTTTGGAAAGAAAAGTAAACTTTTGCAGATATATACAAATATACAACAGCGGGGAGTCGCCCCAGGTGAAAAACGATCAGGGGTGGCTCCCCGCACCAATTTTATTATTAAATATCTTCGTTTTTCTTCAATGAAAAGTAGTTAAATGCAATTTTCTGCAAATATAATGACATCTGGAAGTAAATGACCCACAATATTGAGACCACAGCAAATTTCAAAATGCGTAACTAATTTGATAATGACCAGATGTATATAACACATGATGACAAGTCTAGGCCTGGCCAAAGTGTTGACTTATGTTTAATGCGCAGGAACAATATTTTTCATCACATTTTCCTATCAAGATAACAATATTTTACCTAGCATGACTTGTATTCATGTTAATGCAATAAGTTTGCTATAGAATTGACTACATACATTTTTTATATGTGCTATCGTATTATTAAAAAGATTGTTTTTTCGTAATATTTGCTTATTTAATGATACTTTAAGGTCATAATTAGTTAAGGATGTGGAGAAATGACTTCCAGTAAAGTTAGATTGCAATTATTGAAGAAAAACTTTGTTTCCTGCAGCAAAGTTGGGTAAAAAATCCTTCGACAGTCGGGTATGACGGGAGCACAAGACGAGCTTCAAAAACACCTGTCACAGACGTAATATTTTATTTCATAACCAATTTTAAGCAACTGATATATACTAATATAGACATGCTCTTTTAATTAGTACTCTAAAACTTTCAATTCGGGTTTCAATTATTGATAAATGGGGGGTGCGGGAGTCACCCCGTTTGGTGCGGGAAGTCACCCTCCATAGCTTGCCGCCCAGTTTTTTGCAAATGACTTTTTTTTGGTTGATGATAGAATATTGGAACTTACTGTGTTTCGTGATCATTATAGTAGCTATACACACCGTAGATACGAAGTTTCTTGACCACATACTTTTTGAGTTTTTTAAAAGTATGCCCAAAATGCGGGGAGTCAACCCGGTCGACGCTACATAACTATAGACATGCTCATTTTATTGGTTCTCAAACTTTTATTTTTCATATCAATTATTGAAACATGGGGGGTGTGACCATGCGTGGTCACCCCCTTTGATGTGCGAGTCACTCCTTTATAGACCCCTATCAGGTGACTTTACAGGGAACGTAGCTTGCCATACTTTCTGTGTGCATATTTATTTCATGTTGATGATAAAATGTTGAACCTAAAAGTGCTTCAGTCATAATGGTAAATACAATCACCATAAATATGAAGTTTAGAGGGTTAGTTCTTTTCAAGATATTTCCAGGTATGCAATAAATGTCATGAGTTACCCAGTGGATGCTTAAAATAAGTTCAAGCATGTCATGGTGTAATGTTCAGTCATCACACTTTACAGGCTCAATTTTAATTCTAGGTTGCTGCATGATCTTTGAAAGTGCCCACGAGACAGCCCATATGCTCTGATACACGGGTGACGGGGATTTGCTCCAAGCATAACTCCACAACCTCAGGGAAAGCATAGTCTGGAAAGCAGCAGTGATTTAAATAAGTACAAATTAAGAGAGTAAATGGCAACATGAACGACAAATTTGAGATACAAGGATTCGGTGGATACAATAATAAATCTTAGGTGGCCCAAACTAGTTCTTTCATTGGGACATACAAACTGAAATTACAATCATAACACCTTGCAGTAGAACTGAGCTAGGATAACCGATGTTGAAGCATGTAGACGAAAGTCACGTATTGAAAATCAAACTTCAACTAGGCTTAGCCCGTCTGTATGCACGCCTTACATTGCTATGTTTTGATAGTGCCAATATAAACAATAAACGAATCGTGTTGAAACCGAGCTATATTTTGACTGCTCGCAACACCACATTCTGCCACTCAGAGAAACTTTCATCGAAAATTATACTATAGTTTGCAAGCACGCAAATCTCAAGAGACTTTACACTTCGACTGTACGTAAACAAGTTCCATTCTTCTGTCCCTCCCATGCCCGTGCTCAATCATTGCTATCAAATAATTCTAAATACATAATTTTAAATTAATCGAGAACCATTTATTGGAAAACTGCACACACTATAATGATGTTTGTCTTATTACCAAATTCGCTGTCATCTTAACTGATAATATAATAAGGCACATTTGTGGGTCATATATTGAACTATTTCCGTACCTTATTCAAGGTTACCAATCGGTGAACATGAACTCTGTATCCGTGCAACAACGAGATATTTGACAGCAGAAATCATCGAACCGCGGTACATGAACGCCATAACCAGTGCCAATCGACGATGACCAAGCGCGTACCAAAGGCCAGGCCAATATGAATGATTTGATTTGATTTGGGCCTCATTTCCACCAGAGCCTCAACGTGAGTCATAATAGGCTCCCCCGTAGGGCGCGACCGTCGTTGAATTAGGTAAGTCCGCACGGCCTCGCGTGCGAAAATATTAGTTTTATCAAGATGAAGTCAGTACATAATTTAATTGTGGCATATTCACGTACTAGCGCGTACGAGAGAGTATAGAGTTAATGCGTACCTTCGTAAAATGAGTTGTTGTTTTTGTGCATAATGAGGTGGAGGGACCACCTCATTTTCACAGGTGTTAGAGGTTTAGACAGCTTCGTATAGTCCGGTGTGTTTTCCGAAAGCGATAAGCTTTTTACGGTAGGTTGGGTCCGTGAGTAAGCTTTGTAGGTTGCACGGGGGATCTAGGAACGCTCGTCGGGCTGCCGCGAGTGCGTTGCAATCCATCAGTAAGTGTTTCACGCTGATAGCCACTTGGTGGCAACAGGGGCAAGGTGGTGCGTTTGGTCCTATGTCGACATCCATCAGGTGGTTGTGAGTTATCCACGAGTGTCCCGTGCACAAGCGGTTGATGAACACTTGGTCTTTTCTG
>SDVV010038874.1:0-10687 GCA_016164225.1 Gammarus roeselii | reverse complement strand
CAGGCGAGGGACACAAGCAGGCGAGGGACACAAGCAGGCGAGGGACACAAGCAGGTGAGGGACACAAGCAGGTGAGGGACACAAGCAGGTGAGGGACACAAACAGGTGAAGGACACAAGCAGGCGAGGGACTCAAGCAGGTGAGGGACACAAGCAGGTGAGGGACACAGGCAGGCGAGGGACACAAGCAGGCGAGGGACACAAGCAGGTGAGGGACACAGGCAGGCGAGGGACACAAGCAGGTGAGGGACACAATCCCGCCTTCCCTCGTTAACAACTACTTCCAAAAAAAAACAGATATCCAAGACATATAATCGGGGGCGCTGGCTTATGGATCAATTTAATGAGGAGCGAGACTCCTTCCTCTTCCCAGGCATTTGAGATAACTTTGAATCGTGGCTCTTCAGCAGAACGAAACATTTTTTATTCAATACATCACTTGAAAGCTGATTGAGTGTTGATATTATTGATGCCTCCCTCAATGTGATGCTCATTTGGATTGTAGCAAATTATATTAGTTTGTTATTGAACATTAACATAATTCTTAAATGAGTGTTTAATTTTAACTTGGTCCGACTCCCATAATTCTCAAAAAAGTTTTCTTCGCTTAGAAAACTGCAACAAAAATCCATAGTAATAAAACAGAACATTTAATATCTGTTGTTTTATTTGTTACGCAATAACCATTCAAGTATTTTACTTCTCTACTCTACTCTTAATTTAAATTTATTTGTACCGCAAACACATATTTGTATTCCCCAATGGTAACAACGAGTACACATCCAATAAACCACAAAAAAATGGGCTCTTAGTTTAACTCAACGTATGACAGAATAAATTTTCGACGTGAGCAAGAAGTCCTGGTTAATAAATATTATATACTGCAAAGACTCGTGTAAAGACTCGTGTGCGGTATCATTAAATGCATAGTCAATACCTCATGTACCTATGGAACGTGTGTGTTCTTTATGTCTGTTTTTATTACGATAGGCTCGTAGGCTCGTATGGTAAGTCAATATTCTCCAGGCACGATTCAATAGCACACATCAAAGGCCGACTGCTAGGTTCCATATCACTGGGGCCGACTGCTAGGTTCTATATCACTAGGGCAGACTGCTGCGTTCCATATCACTGGGGCAGACTGCTAGGTTCCATATCACTGGGGCAGACTGCTAGGTTCCATATCACTGGGGCAGACTGCTAGGTTCCATATCACTGGGGCAGACTGCTAGGTTCCATATCACTGGGGCCGACTGCTAGGTTCCATATCACTGAACAGACTGCTAGGTTCCATATCACTAGGCCGACTGCTAGGTTCCATATCACTGAGGCCGACTGCTAGGTTCCATATCACTGGGCCGACTGCTAGGTTCCATATCACTGGGGCCGACTGCTAGGTTTTATATCACTGGGGCCGACTGCTAGGTTCCATATCGCTGGGGCCGATTGCTAGGTTCCATATCACTGGGGCCGATCACTAGATTATTCATCAAATCGCTACCAGGCTGCCCCATCGGCGGAGCTGCCCAAATGATTAATCATAATACACACCTCCTTCTTTACTAATGTCTTGGAGTATCACATGATCGAAACTCGGAACACCAACATTCCTTTCTGAAGTGCCCGGCAACGAGGGGCGTGTTAAAGACTCGACAGGGACTCAGCTGCACTGAGCACACAGCTCGGGAAGTGCCCGGCAACGAGGGGCGTGTTAAAGGCTCGGCAGGGACTCAGCAGCACTGAGCATACAGCTCGGGAAGTGCCCGGCAACGAGGGGCGTGTTAAAGGCTCGAAAGGGACTCAGCTGCACTGAGCACACAGTTCGGGAAGTGCCCGGCAACGAGGGGCGTGTTAAAGGCTCGGCAGGGACTCAGCTGCACTGAGCACACAGCTCGGGAAGTGCCCGGCAACGAGGGGCGTGTTAAAGGCTCGACAGGGACTCAGCAACACTGAGCACACAGCTCGAAAAGTGCCCGGCAACGAGGGGGGTGTTAAAGGCTCGAAAGGGACTCAACTGCACTGAGCACACAGCTCGGGAAGTGCCCGGCAACGAGGGGCGTGTTAAAGGCTCGAAAGGGACTCAGCTGCACTGAGCACACAGCTCGGGAAGGGCTGAGAGGACGACGGTGAGCAGCGGTGCACGTAGGCTGCGGTGCAAGCTCTACACTGAAAAGGGGCTTGTTGACGGTGCAATACGCGATGTTGGCTGTGCAAGCCGCGATGTTGGCTGAGCAGGCCGTGATGTTGGCAATGGAAGAAGCGATGTTGGCGGTGCAAGACGCGATGTTGGCGGTGCAAGCCGCGGTGTTGGCGGTGCAGCCGAGATGTTGGCCTAGCAAGGCGATGTGTTTGTGACAGAAGCAGGCTTTGAGTGATGAGAGAGCTAGAAGGCAAGTCCGTGCGGCAGCATAGCTGAAGGCTTTGAGTGATGAGCGAGAGATGGCCCTCCCTGTCTTCACTGCCTTCACTGTCTTCTATGCCTTTACTGCCCTCTCTTTATGACTGCCTTCTATGTCTTCACTTCCTGCAATGGTTTCACTACCTTCTATGCCTTCTCTGCCCTTCCTTCCTTCACTGGCTTTTATGCCTTCCTAAATGTAATGCTTCACTGCCTTACATGTCGTCACTGACTTCTATGTCTTCGCTTTCCTGTATGCCTTCACTGCCTTCTGTCATCACTGCCTGTAGATGCTTCACAGTCTTCCATGCCTTCACTGCCTGTAATCGTTTCACCGCCTTCTATGCCTTCATTGCCTGTATTGGCTTCCCTGCCTTCTATGCCTTCATTGCCTGTAATGGCTTCACTGCCTTCTATGCCTTCACTGCCTGTAATAGCTTCACTGTCTTCTATGCCTTCACTGCCTGTAATGGCTTCCCTGTCTCCTATGCCTTCATTGCCTGATATGGCTTCACTGCCTTCTATGCCCTCACTTCACTGCCTGTAATGGCTTCACTGCCTTCTATGCCTTCACTGCCTGTAATGGCTTCACTGCTTTCTATGCCTTCACTGCCTGTAATGGCTTCACTGCCTTTTATGCCTTCATTGCCTGTAATGGCTTCACTGACTTCTATGCCTTCATTGCCTGTGATGGCTTCACTCCCTTCTATGCCTTCACTGCCTGTAATGGCTTCACTGCCTTCTATGCCTTCACTGCCTGTAATGGCTTCACTGCCTTCTATGCCTTCATTGCCTGTAATGGCTTCACTGCCTTCTATGTCTTCACTGCCTGTAATGGCTTCACTGCCTTCTATGCCTTCACTGCCTGTAATGGCTTCATTGTCTTCTATGCCTTCACTGTCATCCACGCCTTCACTGCCTGTAATGGTTTCCCTGCCTTCCATGCCTTCAGTGCCAGTAATGGCTTCACTGCCTTCTATGCCTTCATTGCCTGTAATGCTTCACTGCCTTCTATGCCTTCACTGCCTGTAATAGCTTCACTGTCTTCTATGTCTTCACTGTCTTCTATGCCTTCACTGTCTTCTATGCCTTCACTGCCTGTAATGGCTTCCCTTTCTTCTATGCCTTCATTGCCTGATATGGCTTCACTGCCTTCTATGCCCTCACTTCACTGCCTGTAATGGCTTCACTGCCTTCTATGCCTTCTCTGCCTGTAATGGCTTCACTGCCTTTTATGCCTTCATTGCCTGTAATGGTTTCCCTGCCTTCTATGCCTTCAGTGCCAGTAATGGCTTCACTCCCTTCTATGCCTTCATTGCCTGTAATGGCTTCACTGCCTTCTATGCCTTCTCTGCCTGTAATGGCTTCACTGCATTTTATGCCTTCATTGCCTGTAATGGCTTCACTGACTTCTATGCCTTCACTGCCTGTGATGGCTTCACTCCCTTCTATGCCTTCACTGCCTGTAATAGCTTCACTGCCTTCTATGTCTTCACAGCCTGTAATGGCTTCACTGCCTTCTATGCCTTCATTGCCTGTAATGGCTTCACTGCCTTCTATGCCTTCGTTGCATGTAATGGCTTCACTGCCTTCTTTGGCTTCATTGCCAGGAATTGCTTCATTGCCTTCTATGCCTTCACTGCCTGTAATGGCTTCAAAGCCTTCTATGCCTTCATTGCCTGTGATGGCTTCACTGCCTTCTATGCCTTCATTGCCAGTAATGGCTTCACTTCTGTCTATGCCTCCACTGCCTGTAATGGCTTCACTGCCTTCTATGTCTTCATTGCCTGTAATGGCTTCACTGCCTTCTATGCCTTCATTGCCTGTAATGGCTTTATTGCCTTATATGCCTTCACTGCCTATAATGACATCATTGCCCTCTATGCCTTCACTGCCTGTAATGGCTTCACTGCCTCCTATGGCTTCATTGCCAGTAATTGCTTCATTGCCCATTATGGCTTCACTGCCTGTAATGGCTTCATTGCCTTCTATGGCTGCATTGCCAGTAATGGCTTCATTGCCTTCTATGCCTTCACTGCCTGTAATGGCTTCACTGCCTTCTATGCCTTCACTGCCTTCTATGCCTCCATTGCCTGTAATGGCTTCACTACCTTCTATGCCTTCACTGACTGTAATGGCTTCATTGCCGTTTATGCCTTCACTGTCTGTAATAACTTCATTGCCTTCTATGCCTCCATCGCCTGTAATGGCTTCATTGCCTTTTATGCCTTCACTGCCTGCAATAGCTTCATTGCCTTCTATGCCTTCACTGCCTGTAATAGCTTCCCTGCCTTCTATGCCTTTATTGCCTGTAATGGCTTTACTGCCTTCTATGCTTGCACTGCTTGTAATGGCTTCATTGCCTTCTATGCCTTCACTGCCTGTAATGGCTTCACTGCCTTCTATGCCTTCACTGCCTGTAATGACTTCACTGCCTTCTATGGCTTCATTGCCTGTAATGGCTTCATTGCCTGTAATGGCTTCATTGCCTTCTATGCCTTCACTGCCTGTAATGGCTTCATAGCCTTCTATACCTTCATTGCCTGTAATGGCTTCACTGCCTTCTATGGCTTCATTGCCAGTAATGGTTTCACTGCCTTCTATGCCTTCACTGCCTGTAATGGCTTCATTGCCTTCTATGCCTTCACTGCCTGTAATGACTTCACTGCCTTCTATGGCTTCATTGCCTGTAATGGCTTCATTGCCTGTAATGGCTTCATTGCCTTCTATGCCTTCACTGCCTGTAATGGCTTCATAGCCTTCTATACCTTCATTGCCTGTAATGGCTTCACTGCCTTCTATGGCTTCATTCCCAGTAATGGCTTCACTGCCTTCTATGCCTTCATTGCCTGTAATGGCTTCACTGCTTTATATGGCTTCATTGCCAGGAATGGCTTCATTGCCTTCTATGCCTTCACTGCCTGTAATGGCTTCACTGCCTTCGATGCCTTCATTGTCTTTAGTGGCTTCACTGCCTTCTATGCCTTCACTGCCTTTAATGGCGTCATTGCCTTATATGCCTTCACTGTCTGTAATGGCTTCACTGCCTTCTATGCCTTCATTGCCTGTAATAGCTCAACTGCTTTCTATGCCTTCACTGCCTGTAATGGCTTCACTGCCTTCTATGCCTCCACTGCCTGTAATGGCTTCATTGCCCTCTATGCCTTCACTGCCTGTAATGGCTTCATTGCCTTCTATGCCTTCACTGCCTGTAATGGCTTCAATGCCTTCTATGCCTTCACTGCCTATAATGGCTCCCCTGCCTTCTATGCCTTCACTGCCTGTAATGGCTTCACTGCCTCCTATGCCTTCATTGCCTGTAATAGCATCATTGCCTCCTATGCCTTCACTGCCTGTAAAGGCATATATCTGAACAGCCCATCAACTGTGCACTGAAGTTACATCATTTATGAACTCTGTGATTGTTTACATTTTGCAAGCGTATTCACTTTCATTGCTCTTTACATACACGATATGGCGAAGCAGGACTTTACAGACCACGACACAGAGAAGCAGGACTTCACACACCACGACATAGAGAAGCAGGACTTCACACACCACGACATAGAGAAGCAGGACTTAACGCACCACGACACAAAGAAGCAGGACTTTACAGACCACGACATGGCGGAGCAGGACTTTACACACCACGACATAGAGAAACAGGACTTTACACACCACGACATAGAGAAGCAGGACTTAACGCACCACGACAAAAGAAGCAGGACTTTACAGACCACGACATGGCGGAGCAGGACTTCACACTCCACGACATAGAGAAACAGGACTTTACACACCACGACGTAGCGAAGACGGATTTTACACACCACGCTATGGCGAAGCAGGAACTAACACACCATGACAAGGCGAATAAGGACTTTACATAACACGACATGACGAAGAATGACTTTACACACCACGAAATGGTGAAGCAGAACTTTACATACCACGAAATGGCGAAGCAGATCTCTACACACCACGACATGGCGAAGCAGGACTTTACATACCACGGCATGGCGAATCAGGACTTTACATGCCATGACATGGCGAAGCAGGACTCTTCATACCACGATATGGCGAAACAAAACTTTACATATCACGACATGGCGAAGCAGGACTTTACATACCACGACATGGCGAAGCAGAACTCTTCATACTACGACATGGCGAAGCAGGACTCTTCATACCACGAAATGGCGAAGCAGGACTTTACATACCACGACATGACGAAGCAGGACTTAACACACCACGACCTGGCGAAGCGGGACTTTACATACCACGACATGACGGAGCAGGACTTTACACCCCACGGAATGGTGAAGCAGGACTTTACACACCACGGAATGGTGAAGCGGGATTTGACACACCACGACATGGTGAAACACGACTTTACACACCATGACATGGCGAAGCGGGGTTCAACATACCACGACATGGCAAAGCAGGACTTTTCATACCACGACATGGCGAAGCAGGACTTTACGTACCATGACATGGCAAAAAAGGATCGTTTATAGAAAATTTGGAGGCAGCAAGTCAACAGACAATTATAACTAGAACAAAAAGATGGCTTAACAGTGGGGGAACACTGTTTACACAGCAGTAATAAGAAGAACAAGCAACGCTACTTCAATTGATGATGGTAATACAAATAACTTCTGTGCATATATAATAAGGGAAGAAAACACCAAATACTCTGTAGCTGATGTGTGGTCTTCTACGTAAATTAGATATGATTTATTTTCGAAGTGTGATTTCTAATATGATTTTACACAATTTTAGCACTATATAGGGGTTTGACTTTCCGGAAAGGAGGGCTGACTGAAAGTGCTGCAGTCTCTTACTATCCTGTTGGATATTATCCTTCCTGATTTTTGACCAGTTTGAAAATTAGTAGGTAATATATTCATCGTTTTTGGAGTGAAATTTGATGAAAAACGTTTGGTAATCCCATGGGAATCCCCTGACGCACAGGCGTCAGGGGATTACCTTCAATTGACCAAACAATTATTTTTGTCTGCATGAAGGATGTTTCCTGCATATTAATTTTTTTTATGTTATTCGTGAAAAAAATGTGATCTAGAATTCGACACAGTTTATTTAATCAAAATTGTACAGTTTACATGTTATGATTTGCTTCTACAGTTATGCTATTTCACTGTTCAAATTTGAAGGCCTCATATCTATTAGATATTCAAAGCTTCTTGAAAACCTAATCCTTACGTAGACTTATCGATTTACCTAACCATAAAAGGCCAGAAATAAATATTTCCTGCTATATTAAACCTGGACACCAACTCTATACACCCACGGGGCAGTTCGATACCTGGCACTATTTAACAATAAAATAATATTAACATACGATAAAATAAACTTCACATAAACCGCACGATTGTTGCACTTGTCATTTATTTACTTCCAACAAGTTTACAAATCCAGATAAGATTTAGAGACTACCAGAAAACATTAAAGTGATAATAAATCATTATCGAGCGAGTAAGATGATAATTACATCCCTTCCGTGATGGCTTAAAGACTGAGAGAGAGAGAGAGAGATCCTGGCGGTAAACAAGATGTAGCGAGTTCCAAATTCTAAAACACAGTTAAAGAGGATAGTGTACATCCGGAAATTTTATACTTTAGTTGAATTGATCTAGATCATGGTTTCTGTAAAAGGTTTTGAACGCGTATAGGGCAATTTAAGATATTCATGGTTTTGAAATGATGATCACAATGACAATTGAATTTAAGGTTATTTAAAGCTCTAATTCTTTTTTGCAGTAAAAATATTTCATCAGTTTTATTTGTGTCTGTTCCACGCCAGCCTTTGATTTCGTAAATTAAGAATGACTTGAATAACTTCAAATAAAGTGTACTAAGGACAGATTGAGACGTTTTTTTTGTTAATTTATATAGAATGCCTATAGATATTGACAATTTTGATGAGATTTTGTCCTGTAAAGTTTTTTTTTCTGCCTTTAATTCTAATTGGGTTTGCAGTTAGTCACTTGTTTACATAATCAGGCTTCTAGTTAATTGATGAAGTTAATTCGTGTGTGGTGCTTGAAAGGATGCAAGTAAATAAGGTACTATCATCAGCAAACAATGTATATTTTATTAAAAGGACTATGCGTTAAACTATATCGCTCATACAAATCAAGAAAAGCAAGGGCCCTGAAGTAGAACCTTGAGGAACACCATGATTACTTCTGAGTATAGTAAATTGTATAAAGTTCTCGGTTACATCTTGATTGTCAGCCAGTAGCAATTCCTCATATTCCATAAGACCTTAGTTTAGATGATCAATGATCAACACAGCTAACGGTTATTATATACATACTGTAGGAGGTTAAATTGAGCGTGAGGTGTATTTTTATTGAATCTGAAGCCACATTGGTTTTCATTAAGGATTCTGTTTACATTCAGGCAACGGACTAGTTGTTTGAGTGATATTTTTTCCAATATTTTGAAAAATAAAGGAGGGACTGAGATGAGTCGATGGGTTTCTTCCACAAAATCCGAAATAACTTGAATCCCTGCAATTAGGGCGTCAAATCTCTCCAATGAGGGTGTTAAATCCCTCCAATGAGGGCGTTAGTCGCTAAAGTTGCTGTTGCAGCAGAGGCTTGCCCTCTGACAAACTCCCTCCCGAAAGACACTTCCAAATGTAGTCATCAAATATGCAAATACACCATACAGTTGCTGCCGGATTATTCACAATAAGCTGCTCGGCAACCCGGCAGTAGGTGAGCGTTTGTACCTGAGCAGTGTGTACTAGGTATACCTTCTGTCGTGGTCACGGCTCCTGGGGATTGGTTAGGTGAGGTGAATGTTTGTTGATGCTTGTGGAGGTTTGTACCTTTCTTTATGTCTGCTATTATTGTACCTTGTGTTTATTAAATGACCAAAAAAAGTTTTCTTATTTGTGTATTATTAATTCAGCAGTAGAAAATGGGACTCCCAAGATTTGTAGTTGGAGTTTCTATGAGGTGCTTTTCATGACCAACTACTACATAAATGATCACCTGCATTGAACTTCTTCCGTTTTCTGTTGCATTAACAGGTTCGCCGGTTAACGTTCTGAAATGGGCACGTGCTTTTCATTGTTGAGGATTGAAGTGCTTGTACCCGAGTTGGACTATACTAGTAAATCTATGAGGCCGTTACAACAGACTGCAGGAATCCATTTAAATCGACCTATTTGTACTCCACTGATTGAAAAGTATTCAGTGATTTATTTTCGACGTTCTCGAATAGGATGAAGAGAATAAAAATGTAATAATTTGAGCACAACATATTCCATTGACTCACACAGACATCCACACACGCACAATATTTCTATCCTCACTCCCAGCGCCAGACCTCATATTTTAGTATCTATCCTGACAACACCAACGCAGGGCCTTGTGAGCCAAGCGACGAGGCATCGGCGGCTCTGAGTATCTATTGGCCCATCGATAGGTGTTGGAGCCACGCGAGGCAAAACGATGCGTGGTTCGAGGACAATAGGAAGCCGACCATCCTACGGCGGTGGGCTTCAAAACAGATTGTGAACATAGACCCGGTGGACTGGTGAAGGGCGATCCGCATCCAAGGAGACGTGGGAGGAGGTAGTGAGGTTGTTCATTTAAAGACGACGTAAGGGCTTCAGCCCAGAGACGTTGCTGCTGCACGTTGAAGGCCCGCTATGTGTACAGAGACACGTTGGACATAGTAAGGGCAACACGTGTGCAAGCAGACGTGAGAGGACGTGGTGAGGGTGTTTGGCAGAGAGTAGGAGGGAAGGACATGAAACGGACGAGTTTTGTTTACAGAAACAATAAAGGACAGCGTATCAATAAGCAAGGAGGAAAGTGCCGGGGAACGAAGCACTGGGGAGTGTGGAGACGACCAACAAATGGCGGAGACTAGAATGGCTCTTCAGGACACATTGAGTCTGACGTAAGATGAGTCTGACGTATGATGAATTTGACGTATGTTGAGTCTGACGTATGAGAATCTGACGTATGAGAGTCTGACGTATGATGACACGAGGAGTTACTCCAGCAGTCAGTCACGGGAATGAATTGAGCCATGACATCGGTGCGACGTGAACACAAACATTATTGAGTTGCGCCATGACATTGGTGTGGCGTGAACACAACATTATTGAGTTGCGCCATGACATTGGTACGGCGTGAACACAAACATTTTTTGCGTTGCGCCATGAAATTGGTGCGGCGTGAACAAAACATTACTGAGTTGCGCCATGAAATTGATGTGTCGTGAACACAAACATTATTGAGTTGCG
>SDVV010038873.1:0-10687 GCA_016164225.1 Gammarus roeselii | reverse complement strand
GAAATTTTCGACGTGAGCATCTCGGCGAAACATAAGTAATGACTTCGACCTCCCTCTCTTGTGTTATCTTGATTCTTGGTACCAATGCCACTCTGTGGGTTCTTTATCAATGATGTATATTTATTCCTCACCTGAAGCTGTCGACTCGTAATATCGGTGAAGGATTTATCATCTGGGTATGTTTTTTTTTCTGATCTATTGGTGTTCTAGACTAACACCCTTAGTACACATTTTAGATAAACGTCGACCTTTGGGAGAAGTGTATGCAACACTTGCAATCCTATCCATGTAACCAAAACTTTGAATTTTGTCTTAAGCGAGCTTATATGGACGCTAATTTTTTTATTACTTCTACACGTTTATGACATCGAATCGGTTCAGGTTTCTTCTTGCTATTGCCCACATTACCAATAATCATATTCCCGCAGATTCCCGAAATATACATAATTCTCCTAGCACTCAAACGTTTGAGACATGATTCTCTCCTCGTGTTTCATTACCAATAATTTTGAAACAAAATCGGATATACATTTCATTTTATTATGCAATTTTTCCCTTCATATACTTGTCACCCTTTCATTACCCCATTTGATATTTTGGTTCCCCTCAACGTTTGTAGTTTTTTATGTTTACTCATGTACACGTACATACGCACGAATAAACACATGCACGTACATTTACAGGTCTATAGACTGACATACGTACATACATATTTGATCGCCGAAGCGAGTGATGCTAGGCCTAAAGATTTGCATACGCATTATAATAGCAAGCTGTATGACGTGATTGGAGTCAGTGTTACGTGGACGATAAGCGGATACGGACGGATCGTCCTCAAATAGATAAAAATGAATGTTCAAGAGACAAAAATTAGTTTACGTGTTTTGGAAGAAGAAATCTCCGAAGATGATATGAGTCGGATCGAACAAATGTTGATAAAAGCAGTTATCTCAGAATGGGTAAAACAAGAATCAAAAGAGTGGGAGATAACATTCATATATGGATGAAGGAAAAAGGAAGTCGGCTCTGGGTAACTGACATCGACGGGTTTCAGTCGCACTAACAAACTTCAAGGGTAATAAGAATGCAACACTCGAAATTGATATGATCCGAGTGGAAAATCATCATGACTGTAGTAAAGCTGAGGTATTCGACAACGGATTTTTTCTAAGAACCGAAGAAAATCTGGAACGTATGAAAGACTTCATCATTGATGCAGAACAGAATGACATTGAATTTGAGAAGATTCGAATAAATAAAGTTCAAGAAGAAGAAGAATTACATTAAGCAATGAATTTGCATATAACGTGTAAGTAGGAGGCAACATCGAATTGTCGTGAAAAAATTTGGTAGATCAAAAGTGGAAGTGGGTATCAAAACTGCAAAGGTTAGATCAAAATGTAGAGTCAAGTGAAGCTAATTTGCTATGGATTGTACATATCAAAGACAAATTACCGTACATAAGTAAAGTAAGGTTAGGTTTTTGACATGTATATACGTATACAGGTCTAATGACATACATACATACATACGTAATTGATCGCCGAAGCGAGTGATAATAGGCTTAAAGATTAGCATAAGCATTATAATAGCAAGTTGTATGACGTGATTGGAGTCAGTGTTACGTGGACGATAAGCGGATACGGACGGATCGTCCTCAATTAGATAAAAATGAATGTTCAAGTGACAAAAATTAGTTTACGTGTTTTGGAAGAAGAAATCTCCGAAGATGATATGAGTCGGATCGAACAAATATCGACAAATGTTGAAAAAAGCAGTTATCTCAGAATGGGTAAAACAAGAATCAAAAGAGTGGGAGATAACATTCATATATGGATGAAGGAAAAAGGAAGTCGGCTCTGGGTAACTGACATCGACAGGTTTCAGTCGCACGTAACAAACTTCAAGGGTAATAAGAATGCAACACTCGAAATTGATATGATCCGAGTGGAAAATCATCATGATTGTAGTAAAGCTGAGGTGTTGGGGAACGGCTTTTTTCTAAGAACCAAAGAAAACCTGGAACGTATGCAAGAATTCTTCATTGATGAAAAACAGAATGACATTGAATTTGAGAAGATTCGAATAATTAAAGTTCAAGAAGAAGAAGAAAATTTGTGGACTCCAGGGCACGGAACAGCCTTCGGTGTTCGCAATAAAGATATGGTGGATTATATGATCGATTTTGAGAGGAAACTTGAGCATCGTGATGCTGGGTATGGGTGGTTGTACGGGCCATGTTGTAATCGAAAATATGAGTTAGATGTCATTGATGATGACAGCAAGATCTGTAAATAATACTAATAAAAGTACGTAAATCCTAAATCAATTGTTTATAATATTCTAAAAACTCAAAGGATAAGCGATGAAATTGCATATATTGCGTTGGATGGAGGTAAGATCGAAATTGTTGAAGTCGGTAGGAGATTATAATTCAAAGGTTGCAACGCTACCCATATACTTATCTCGGGGTAAATGCTGTAAATGTGTGACAGAATAGTGAGATATAAAACAGTCCGATGAGAAAAATAACTTAGTCAATTTTGGGATTCTGTTGTGGAAAGATGGGTCATAGCTTGAGTCATCGATTGTTCGAAAGAATTGAATAAACATAAATCCACGAGTAACGTGTGAAGACATTTGAAACGCAGTCATCGTGAAGACTATGAAAATATTTATTGGAAAGAAAAAAAGACAGATCTATTGTGCAGGTCGTCAAAGGATGAAGTGACAGGAGATATTGACGAAAAAATGTAGTAAATCTAATATGAGATGAAGTGGTCCGTTTGTATGATGATGTAAACAAATATGAATTACTTGTAACTTTCAATCCATCTAAGATTGAAAAATCTGACCTCTCTGGTAACATATATGAGTCGAGATTGATTGCGAAGTAGAAATAATTAGGTGTAAGTTATCAAAACTGCAAAGGTTAGATCAAAAATGTAGAGTCAAGTAGAGATATTTGTTATGCATTGTATAGAACAGTGACTGAATATCATACATGAGTTAGGTTAGGTTTTTGATGATTTACTATATCAGAATTGCATGTGCGTCTAAAACTGCAAAAAGATTGATCAAAATGTAGACATAAGTGGAGATATGTATTATGCATCGTATAAAACATTGACTGAAAAAACGTACATAAGTTAGGTTAGGTTAGGATGGGATGATTACTTCTTCTAACAAACATACCATGAAGCTGATGCACATAAAATATCTTGTATCAACAGCAAGGACGTTGTTCTATGGGTGAGGTTAGGTTGGGTAGGTATTAATTTAACTGGCAGTGTATGGTAACCCTTTTGCACAAATTTATGTAAATGCCTACCTGGTGTCGACACATGCGTCGACACTGTGACGCTAACGACCCTGTATATATGCATTGTGTCGACACATGTGTCAACACGTGTGTCGACACAGTGACGCTGACGACCCTGTATATATGCTTTGTGTCGATACATGTGCCGACACAGTGACGCTAACGACCCTGTATATATGCATTGTGTCGACACATGTGCCGACACAGTGATGCTAACGACCCAGTATATATGCATGTAAACAAAGTATATTAAAATAGACTCATATCTGTACTCATTCAGATAGCGGTCCGCTTTCAGGGAAGAAAAATGTCGCCCAGTACGATATGGAAGTATTTTACCAGAAAAGAGAACACGAGGGTATGTGTTATTTGCAATACGGAGCTAATATTAGGCATATCAAGCTCCACATTCGGGTTTTGGCGCCTTCTCAAAGGACACCATTATCTTGAATATGATAATCTTGAAAATGAACGAGGAAATATAAGCTCTAAGGATGCAATGGGAGCATTGATAGAACATAATAAAACGGACTTGGGTTTCCAATCTAATGTTATAGACGACGCTCAACAGGGTGCAGGCAGTAGAAAAAATGCGATGCCGGTATCAACCAAACGTGGAATGTATAAAGATTGGGTGAAATGGGGGGAGTATACCCAAACCTTACCCGAAATTGAAAATAATGGAATTAAGAGGAAAACGTGGGATATTTTCAGTGGAATGGATATAAGTGACAGTGATATCGAGGATATGTCATGTGAAGAAAAACCTACAAACGTTGAAGGAAACCGAAATAACAAATGGGGTAATGAAAGGGTGACAAGTATATGAAGTGAAAAATTGCATAATAAAATCAAATGTATATCTGATTTTGTTTCAAAATTATTGGTAACAAAACATGAGAAGAGAGAATCATGTCTCAAACGTTTGAGTGCTAGAAGAATTATGTAAATGACGGAAATCTGCGGGAATATAATTAATGGTAATGTGGGCAATAGCAAGAAGAAACCTGAAACGATTCTATGCCATTAACATGTAGAAGTAATTAAAAAATTAGCGTCTATGAAAAGCTCGATGAAGACAAAATACAAAATTTTGGTTACATGGATAGGATTGCAAGTGTTGCATACACTTCTCCCAAAGGTCAACGTTTATCTAAAATGTGTACTAAAGGTGTTAGTCTAGAACACCAATAGATTAGAGAAAAAAAAACATAACCAGATGATAAATCCTACTCTGATATGACGAGTCTACAGCTTCAGGTGAGGAATAAATATACATCATTGATAAAGAACCCACAGAGTGGCATCGGTACCAAAGATCAAGATAACACATGAGAGGGAGGTCGAAGTCATTACTTATGTTTCGCCGAGATGCTCACGTCGAAAATTTCGGTGTGAAAAAGTTATGCTCTCATATAAAAGTCAGACAGTGTGTCCAGCAAGTTGGTATGTAGCGGAACCGAATTCTAGCCATAGTATGGTAGAGCTAGAAAAGCTGTTTTCTTATCGGCAGTTAGTATATGGGTAGGTTTAGAATAGATACTGATGAGGAAACTCCGGCAATTTTTCTCGAACACGGTTTTTGGGTAGTCATTATTAGTGAAGAAATTACGAGTAAATTCTATTTCCGGGTAAAAAGATAGGTATGAGGAAGAAAGGTTGTGTGCTCTATGTATTAAGGTTTTGATATTGTTGATCCTGTATTTGAGAGGAGCGTGGGAGAAGAAACTCATGCCAAGGCCTGAGAAAGTGGGTTATCTGAAGATGCTTGTGGGCATTCTGTTATTCTGGTCCCTTGAGACATTAACATCAAGGAACGGGAAAGAGTGATTCTGTTCTGTCTCGTTAGTGTCTATTAAGATAGTCTAAGAATTTCACAGTATGGGATTGTTCGGTAAAGATTAGGAATGTATCGTCAACGTATCTTTTATAAGAACTGGTTGAAATTCTGCTGGGCATTGGTCGAGAAATAACTTATTTTATACGTAATAGCTTACCACGTAATAGCTTATTACGTATGAATTACCCTAATTTGTTGTATATATGGAAAAGTTTAGTTTATATCACGTCTAGATACTGGATCAAGTCCTGTTTCATACTTTCCTGGACAACTTGCCTATCTGATTTACAGTCTGGGGTCTGATAGGATACACCATATTTCATAGGTATTCAATGTTGGTTAGGACAGAGTAGGGAATTACAAATATTTTTATTATTTTTCTATGATTTTGAACGGTTATAAATAGTGCTGGATATAAATCATCTCCATTTGATGCAGTGATACTAAATATTGGTTTGTTTTACGTTTTGACCTTCGATTTCGTCCCGTTATCAGTTGACTTGGATAACAAAATCTATCAAAAAACAGCATCTCTCCGTGAGTGACCACCATCTCCCCGTGCCCAGCTGCAAAGATGGGGAATACTAGTCTGCCGCAATGTCCAGACTGCTCGAGTAGTGTGCACTGCTGCGGTCTCCAGCAACGCTTGGAGCCGGCTACGAAGCTGGAGCAGGTGCATGCGCCTCTCTGACAACAATTCGATAAGTACTAACACGGTGCAAGCCGCCAAGCCACTATCTGTGGTTGTCGCACTACTGGGCTATCCCCACAACACCCACGCGTCTCTAACGGTCCTGCTGTTAGATGCATGCCACTGTTGCGCCTAGCGGCATGGGGAAGGTCCAGGCGGTAACGTCACTCGTAGAGGAAGATGAGGATACTTCTAGCGTCTTGCAGGACCAACGTATCAACGTGCAGGAACCAACGCGCCAAATGGTCTGCACACCGACGGTGCAGCAAGAAAAAGGTGTGCAGAGCCCTCATCATTAAGTAAAAACTTATTCCCCAGCCAGTATATCCCCATGGTCAACCCTACTATGTTAGAACTTGTGGATGACGGTATGAATGATCTTCACATTGGGCAGGCTTTAGCAGACGATCTGGATGATTCAGTAATATTTACCGATAATATGAACGATATAGATCCGACAATTGAGTTACTCTACGAAATCAATGACGATGGTATGAATGATATTCTACCATTTCACGATGAATTTTACCCCCTCATTAGCAACCCGAGTTATGTTAATATTAACGATTAGGGTTTCAGAGACAGACTGTTTCCGTGGTGACGAGGGCCAGGGCATGTTCGATGAAGAGTTTGGTGTGCCGATTAGAGCATCGACGTTCAAATGCTTTGGGATGGGTGGATAATTATTAATTTTAAAGGTCATTAACACATTATTTCAGTATTTTATTATTTTTTATTTCGTCGGCTCTTTTTTCTGTGCCTTTTTTTCATGTTGATAAATTTTGGATTAGTTATATTATGTATCGTTAGACGCCCGCAAGGGCGCAAGGTCGACTATGTGGTGTGTTAGTTAGTCTAGTCCAACTTACGGTGGGAGAATTTCCACTTTCCCGGGCGCCTAATAAATGTCCGAGCACAGTGAGGCATTTTGATGACTAGAAGGTGAATTAATGTTGCTGTTGATCTTAGAGTGAAAGTCTTGGATGACGAGGCGAATCGAAGCAAGTGGAGGCGAGTGAAGACGAGTCGACTGTCGAGACGAACCGAGCCTAGTTGAGACTAGGTGACCCGGAAATGGAGGGTACTCGTGGGACTCGAGGGACCAGGGGGTTTCGGGAACCCGGGGGACTTGGAAGACCAAGAGGATTTGGGGAGGACCCACTTGGACCCTTCCGGGGCCCTTCGGGAAAACCATGAGACCCTTTGGGACCCCCCTTGAAAAACTTTGGGACCCGCTTGAGGCCCCTCTAAACCCTGGTTGTAAAACCCATACACAGAAAAATGTATTTATGTGAAATGCTTGAGTAGAGCAATTAACTATTTCAGTCCGCGGATTACTAGCACAGAGGGCGAGGGTCGCATCGAGGCTGGTCGAGGTGCGTCGAGATCAGTCACAACATGTTGAGGCAAATCGAGTTGGTCGCGACAAGCCGAGACTGGCCGTAATGACTCGAGACAAGCCGAGATGAGCTAGGACGAGGGGAATTTGATTACCCTCCAGGATTCGTCGGGGTCTTTAGGGACCCGAGAGACTTCTGCCACCCCACTCCCACCCTAAATTATGGGAGTGATTTTTTGTTTTGTTATTACAGTCCATATAATTCTAAATGATTGGAGTCGAGGATTCGTTTCGTCAGAGTCTGACCTGAATAAATGAAGTGTACTATAATCGACCTAGGCCGTGTAGCGTTCTAGGTCGTGTTGCGTTACTGTCGGAGCCGACTTTGTCCGTGTAGCCGCAAACATTGTACCAGTTTCGACAAAGCTACCTGTAGGCACTGGCGTGCGTACATATTACTCTTAAAGTTCTAAATGATTGGAAGCGGAGATCCGTTCGCGTGCGCACCAGCTTGCGTCTGACATTGCACATTTTAAAAAAATCGAACTTTAACAGCGTTGTTTTTCTCGCACACTGAGGCGTGCGAGCCTACTGGAATCCATGATCATCGAGCCCTACAGAGAAGCCTAAAATGACTCGCCTTGAAGCTTTGGTGGAACTAAGGATCAAGTCAAGTCAAAAGCTATATACCTCGCTCATTAATTTACATTGGTTTTGCAGTGGGGTACTCGGTATAAATGAAAAATAATTGTTTCTTCCCGCTCACGATTCGTCTTTGTAATACATTTATTGCGTAGTTCTCCGGTCTTTTGGGTTCCTGACTATTCCTCTTAGTGTCGCATTCATTTACAATACATTTCAGATGATAAGAAACTTTTGGTAATATTTCCTTCGTCACTTCAATCCCTAGCCTTGTTCCCAGAGGCTTGTGTTTAGACTTAAACGAACATGCTGTCGACCACAATTTTTTAAGTAAAGGTTTATGACATCGAATCATTTCATCATATTTCTTGCAAGAGGTAACACTCCCATTCAATTTATTAGCCCAGACATCAAAAATGTACCTAATTTTTATATCACTCAATCGTTTGGAACATGTTTTTGCTCTCGTCATGTTTCATTTCCAACAATTTGGAAACAAATTAAGATATAGTTTAGATTTTATTGTACCATTTTACACTTTTGCATACGATATTGTTGTATTCTCCCATCTGATAATAGGACTCTTTTCAACTTTACCAGGTATTTCTTCACATGACATCTTCTTCATTTTAATGTCACACAATTCAACATCAATGCCATGGGTATCCATTTCACTTAATGTATCAGGTGCGGAACCCATATTTTCAGTTTTCTCATATTTTCATTATTTTCGATATCGTCTAAAGTTCGAGTATTCTTCCCACAATTCGATTCACCCATTTTCACCCAATCTTTATACGTAGGTAGATTTAATGATATTCGTAACTCACTTTCTTTGCCGTTCTTACCCCGTTGATCACTTTCTATCGCATTATTTTGGACACTCGGTTCCGAATCAACTTTGCAGTCAAAGAGATCTTCTTTTCTCATTTATTTTCAAGATTATCATATCCAAGATGATGGTGACGTTTCAGATGACGCAAAATCCAAAAGTGGAACCTGACATGTTTAATTTTGTTTCCGCACTGCAAATAACACATATCCCCGTGTTGTCATTTACGTTAAAATGCTGCCATATCAAGCTTGGTGACATCCTTCTACAACGAATGCCCAATTAACTAATTCTGAACAAATTTAACTTTGATTTATAACCATTCCTTGTACACATTTAAACACTTATTATGCATATCTGGGTCGGTGCCGGCTCCGGTGCCGACCGTATGCGCACATTCACAAACTTATTATGCATATCTGGGTCGGTGCCGACAGTATGCACACATTTACACATTATGCATATCTGGGTCTGTGCCGGCTCCGATGAAGACAGTATGCACACATTTACACACTTATTACACATATCTGGGAAGGTGCTTTCACCATGTAGGCATATACTGGCCCGTGGCCGCCACCATGTAGGTATATACCGTGCTGGGGATGACACCATGTCATACAATCGCCCTTTTCTAAGCCTAAACGGTATCACTGCCAACTTAATACGTATACATATATTCTGAATATTGCATAGTTCAGAAACTTACATAGAAGAAAAAATGGATATCAACTGTAGCAAACGTGCTATAGATATATGCTGTAACGGTTGCAGCCAACAAAATCTAGACGATAGATCACGCTTAAGCTATACAATTTATCGATTTCTGTTAAACAGTATACGACAACATATGGACAAAATTGTTACCATACGATCAGCTCCCCGATTCCAATAGATTTAATTCACTTCATTTGTTGCAACGTTTTAAATATGAATCAGTTTCACGTCATGTTAGGTTAAAAGATATTGTCAATCTAAGCTAACGGCTAACCTAACCTAACCTATTTTATACAGTTTTGATAGCTATGTATGGTATTGATATAGATGAATTCACCAATCGATTTACTCAACACTATACGTCATCTTAGACAATATAGTTGTCATTCACCGCCAGATGTATTATCCTCTCTATTTCAGGTCTCAATGCGATACGTGACGAAGGGCTGTTGTCTGCCGTCTAACCTTTGTTAGCTCTCATGTATGGTATTGATATAAATTAATTCTTCAATCGATTTATTCAACACTGTACGTCATCTTTAACCAGATAGTTGACATTCACCGCCAGATGTATTATCCTCTCTACATAGGTCTCAATGGAATTCGAGACGAGTGGTTGTTGACTGCTGTCTAATCGTTGTTAGCTCGCATGTTTGGTATTGATATACATGAATCTCTCTACGTGGCTCTATACTTAGATTCCAGAATATTTTCTTTACCTCCATTACATGTTTAGATGAGACTCTTCAAGTATATTACAATAGAACTAATTCACTTCATTTGTTACAAAGGTTTCTATAATGGATCAGGTTTTCACGTCAGGTCAAGTTATTTTAGGTTGCATATTGTCTGTATGAGCACAGATCTCTACCTCACTAAGCCGTGTTTAAGGATGGACTATCTGTAAAATATATTATTCGAAATTTACTGTTAGCATTAGCTAGCTGTTGGCAAAAGATTTTTGACTTATTGTAGGTTCCCATATGAAAAGTTAACATTTGCATCATGTTAATATAGATTGACACAAATACATATGAATATATATGTACATGACCCCGTTCTATTCCCAGGTTGAGAATATCGTATTTAATTTGCACCCAATATTTTGAATCATGTGTGCATATTCACATGCCATTCCATTTCAAGTGTCATATCAATCATTTGAAAACTGGCCATTTCTTACATCGCATTTATTATAGATGTATCACTCATACACAAATCTACTTGACCTTAATTAACCCAGAATTATGAATTAATATTCGAGTTTTATGCTTGTGTTATGTATTCATTCATTGAATATTTTTAAT
>SDVV010038872.1:0-10687 GCA_016164225.1 Gammarus roeselii | reverse complement strand
AATGTAATATAATGTAATATAATGTAATATAATGTAATATAATGTAATATAATGTAATATAATGTAATATAATGTAATATAATGTAATATAATGTAATATAATGTAATATAATGTAATATAATGTAATATAATGTAATATAATGTAATGTAATGTAATGTAATGTAATGTAAATTAATGTAATGTTATGTAATGTAATGTAATGTAATGTGATGTGATGTGATGTGATGTGATGTGATGTGATGTGATGTGATGTGATGTAATGTAATGTAATGTAATGTAATGTAATGTAATGTAATGTAATGTAATGTAATGTAATGTAATGTAATGTAATGTAATGTAATGTAATGTAATATGCAATGCAATGCAATGCAATGCAATGCAATGCAATGCAATGCAATGCAATGCTATGCTATGCTATGCAATGCAATGCAATGCAATGCAATGCAATGTAATGTAATGTAATGTAATGTAATGTAATGTAATATAATATAACATAACATAACATAACATAACATAACAAAACATAACATAACATAACATAACATAACATAACATAACATAACATAATATAATATAATATAGTATAATATAATATAATATAATACAATATAATATAATCATAACTTTTGAACGAACTGTTAACATGCAATGTTTCATTCAAGTCAGGTTTGGAGGTGGTGTTGAGGGGTTAACTAAGGTAGGGCTAGGTAGTGTCGAAAGTTGGTGATGGAATGGAGATGGTGGGTGTTGGGCTGGGATGGGCAGGGTGGAAGTTAGTGATGAATGTCGCAATGTAAGCATTGGGAGGTGTGGCAATGTGTTAGAAATTGTTAAACTGTGCATATTAGAGGAAGTAGCTGATGGTTTATAGATAAAGAATAGGACTGCGGTGGTAATTGTTTGAAAACATACTTGCACCCAGGTTTGCAGGCAGTGCTTCGATGATGTGTATTTCAACCGTAGTGGCCTATTTATTGTTGTGCTCTCCTATCTTGGATGGACCTCACAAAGGTGTGGTTATCCAAGATCAAACAAACAGTTCGTCTCCTTTGGGAGTTTACTCTTCCCGATGTTTTTTTTATTTGAATTGAGATGATGTTTCATTGAACAACTTTTAGTTTGAACACCCGACTCAATTTGCAATGTCTGCCAAATAAACATCCTTCGAAAAACCATAAGGTGTTGGAGGGACATATACGGACGTTTTATGGGTCAGGCTTGTAGTCCGTATCTTCATTAAGTGTAGGTTTGAATGACATAAAAACTCATGACTATTTAAATACTTGAGCTATGATCTTATGTTGAAAATAATATCTCCAAAATTTAAAATGTAAATATAAAACAACACGTTTTCTACGCAAAACGAGACTGTGACAACATTTTTGACTGTTAAACAATCAGTATGTATTGTACCTCGTATCTATCACAAAACATAAGCTAACTTATCATCAAACTTAGTGCACCTTAACAACAATCACTTGTACAATAGTAGTATCCCGCTGCTTGTTCCGGTGAGCCTAAGTTATGGTTCAAAGATCCAGAGCTTGGTATACGCTCATCGAGATAAATGGCTTCGTTTCTTGATGAGGTCGACAGTATGGGTCAAGGTTCATCTGTAGCCACGTTCAGGGCTGATTGTTGTGGGGTGGAGCGCTTCGATCATAATTCCATGACATACAAATCGATGACCACCATCCATCTTATCTGTAACCAGCAATAAACAGGCCCCACATCTATTAGCGCAAGCTGCTGCGATCATTTGTCTTTGGCGTTCGTAAACAAGTCAAAGTGAGTACATTAACGGCGCAACTTCGAACACAACTCAGTTGGTGTCCAGCTTTTGTTTGGCGTCAAGTTAGGCAATAATTCACCTACAATAAAGTCAATGTTCGATGCATTTACGCTAAGAGTGTGGATACTCTACAAGAACGTACTATCGGTTACAAAGATAGAGACCTTATTTTTAATTTCGCGTTTTGTTTACGTCATCCCTGTACCGAGATTGTACGTTTTATAATATGTATTTACACATTTGAAGTTTCCTCCAGACGTTTGGCTTTAAACAGACAACCATAAAAACTTACCTGACTACATACAATTTGATTTAAATTAGGTTTAAATAAAACGCGAATTTGAACATTAGGTTTCGATCTTTGTAACCGATAGTACTTTAATTCCTTCAACCAATTGTTACTGTACTTCCTGACACTCATTAAGATGAATTGTATAGCAATTATTTAACCCATCAAGGAACACTAGGGCGACAAAAAACATCAGGAAAACTGCTGAAGTAGACTTTTAGTTCAGTTTCGGTGACGCAAACCGCTCGTATGAGTGCATCTCAAGGAGCGTTCAGAATGAAACAGATATAGACGGACTCCCCAACTAATAGATGGGACGCCTTCACACCCATCTCTAGCCTGGATCAATAGTTTAGGATATCTCAAATAGCTTCTTTTGTGCAGTCATACGTTCAACCACTGCCTCCTACATCTTAGAGGTGTAGGAAGCAGTGCACGAGCCCTCAACGGGGTAGAATTTCCCTAACATGGAATACTTGAACAGTACGCCCGCCAGACCCGTTGTGGGAGTTTCTGGTTGACTCAGGCGCAATATGAAGGAGGGAAAGGGAAGGTGTGTTGTTCTATACTTGCCTCCATAATACAAGTTCCTCGCCAGCACATATAAACTGTGTGCTAGTACAGGGTACAGTAAGGATTTTGCGTTGTTAAATCCTTATTCTATCAGTCAGAGTTATCGATTAACATTTAACTTTGTCAGTGAGATTACCTGGAAATTAAAATAATCATTATCACTTCCTGGGGCTGCCAGTATGCTACGAAAACAATCGAATTCCTATGAGAGCCTTTCAACTTCCTACTTAGACAAACCGTTACTTTTGTAACTTCTACAAGAACGAGATGTCAAATTTTAAACAGCGCTTTTGCGATAGATATTTGGAGGAAAATAAATCGTGTTTGTTTTCATATGACGTAAAACGAAACAACCAACACACTCGTTAATATTGTAACCTAATTTCCTTGGAGATGACGTCATGGGAACGCCATGCATCCTAAAATAGTATTTCGAAGAATGGTAAAACTATTTTTTTTTCATAAAGTAGGATCAAGCTACGGATATTTACTGCCTAGTAATCATGCCACAGAGTACAAAGAAGAGTGACGCTACAAAAGCAAGAAACCTATCTTCCATCTAATCACTTGCCCACTCTTCGCAACACTTGGAGATGCGTCCTCTCAAAATCAACAAAAAAGATATGCAACCTCCCACTCATTATTTACAACTCTTGGAGATGCCTCCTCTCAGAAGCAAACAAAACAGATCTTCTATGCAACCTCCACTCACTTTTCACAACACACGAAGATGCGTCCTCTCAAAAGCCAAAAAAACAGATCTTCCATGCAACCTCTCACTCACTCTTCACATCACTTGGAGATGCATCCTCTCAAAAGCAAAAAAACATATCTTCCATGCAACCTCCCACTCACTCTTCACAACACATGGAGATGCATCCTCTCAAAAGCAAAAAAAAACATATCTTCCGTGCAACCTCCCACTCACTCTTCACAACACTTGGAGATGCGTCCTCTCAAACGCCAAAAAAAAACCAGATCTTCCGTGCAACCTCCCACTTACTCTTCACAACACATGGAGATGTATCCTCTCAAAAGCCTAAAAATCGCTCTTCCATGCAACCTCTCACTCACTTTTCACAACACTTGGCTATGCGTCCTCTCAAAAGCCAAAAACACGCTCTTCCATGCAACCTCCCACTCACTATTCACAACACTTGGAGTAACGTCCTCTCAAAAGCCAAAAAAAAATCTTTCATGCAACCTCCCACTCACTCTTCACAACACTTGGAGAAGCGTCTTCTTAAAAGCCAAAAAACAGATCTTCTATGCAACCTCCCACTCACTCTTCACAACACTTGGAGAAGCGTCTTCTTAAAAGCCAAAAAACAGATCTTCCATGCAACCTCCCACTCACTCTTCACAACACATAAAGTTGAGTCACTAAAAATGTCTTCGAATCCGATTAAATCTTCAATGGGTTTCGAGCAGCCGGGCGGCAAAAAAGGAAACCATTTCTGGGAAGCTGAACCTTGCTGAGCCTCTGGTAGTAAAGGCTCTTGGACGGCATATATGACGAGGATGGCTGTAAGAGAGGAAGGGCCACGAACTGTTCCTGGGAGAAGGTAAGGGCATTGGTGGGGGTTAAATGGTAATTAATTATGAATAGAAATTGGTGAAGGAAGAGGTGGGCCACCTCACTTTAGAACAGAAGACAGTCATTGTGGACTTTAAATGATTGTAAAACCAGATTTGAACTTGAATATGGAATGATAAGCTTGATAATTGAATACATTGATTCAGTAATTGGTAGTGGAAATTTGATGCATTTAGCGCAATGTGGCCTTCTTTTGTGTGTGTGTTCGGTGTTATCGAGAGTGTTGCAATTTTCAAATAACACTAAAATTATCTGGATTATTTCAAATCAAAACCCTATATATTGGGTGCTGCTTCAGGGTACCTTTTCACCAAAAGACAAAGAAATACCATTAATGTTTCGTGAGTGAACATGTTTATTCTATTCCAGTCTGAATTCATACTTTGCTTTGATGTTAAACCGGAAAAATACAATTTAGCGGCATCGAATACCTAGGGTGTCAATACTGCTCATAACATCCAAAGTGAATCGCTAACGTTAAATGTATGAACGGGAATTTTGAACGTTTGCGAAATTTCGTTGGATACTTTACGTAGACTATGTCTACGTTTCATGGGTTTAGCGGCTGCATTGTTACCAAGCCTCAGCTCCATTTGCGATGAAGGAGTCGGATACCCACCGACATATGCATGTTGGGAATTTTACGACCAGCACAAGCCTCTATATTAGACCCGAACCCTGAAGAAAATTGATGCTGTCTTCGGACGCTCCCGTAGATCACGTACCGACGTAATATTACCCTTATGCCTGCCGTGTGCAAGGGCTGTGCCCGACGTCATGACGTGCTCGACGTCATGACGTGCTCGACCAAATTGGTGGGGGCATGGCAACACAAGCACAAATCGGAAGAGACGTGTCCCAGATTATGCTGGTAAGCCTGGAGGGCCGTGTGGTCCCCGCAACTTAGCCTCGGCAGGTGAACTATGACACCCCTGAGTCCCCTTTTGGTGGGTGACTCTGTAGAACCGTGTTGGCTCTATGATCAGCAAGTGCAAGTGCTGTTACGCATGTGTTTATCTGCTAATGCATATATGGGTTGCCTGTAGGTTGGGGCATGGCGGTGTAAAAGGTGCCGAAATGTGCTGCCGGTGCGTTATGTATATTTCGTGGAGTTTGACGTGGGTTCAGTCGACATTCCTTGTGTTAGGTCGACATTCCTTGTGTTCCTTGTGCTATGAAGTCATGGTAGCCGCGTCCAGGAATGGTGTGCTAGGATGACATTCCTGGTCTTATGTCCAGGATTGGTGTGCTATGAAGCCATGGTAGCTGCCTCTAGGAACGATGTGCTTGGATGACATTCCTTGTGTTATGTTTAGGAATGGTGTGTTATGACACTATGGTGGCTGCGCAGAGTGTCTGGCCGCTTTCCTAGACACTCGGCGCTGATCGACATCGTCAGAAGATCTTTGCAGAGAGCGGGACTGCCACCGGAGCTGGAACCTTTGGGGTTAGATAGATGGCAAGAAGCCCGATGGCATCACAGATTTCCCCTTCAAAAATTGTAAGTTTATGTTGGGACAGTACTTGTGTGGAAACTTACGCGGAAACCCATTTGATAGGTTCTGCAATTTTAGGTGCTTCTGCAGCTACAGAGGCACAGAGGCAGAGACACGTAATTACAGGAAGTATAGCGCTTTGGCGCGACAGTTCCAATTTGAGCCAATAGCTTTGAAGACGACAGAGTTTATGGTGATTCAACTGTGCGAATTGTGAAGAAGATCGACGTAGTTTGGTGAGGCAACGGGAGATTCACAAGAATCTCTGTGGTTCCAGCAGCGACAGTACAAAGAGGCAACGTATTCAGCTCCCTACCAGCAGGTCAGAAGGCCGGAGAGATGTGTTAGTGGGTCGGAGGGCACTCCCTCTGAGTGATCGTATCCAATCCTATTTTTATTCAACGAATGCATTTTGTAGCATCTAATTTAATTTGCAATGTCTGTTAAATAAGTAGGTGTGCTTGGATGACATTCCTGGTATTGTGTCCAGGAATGGTGTGCTAGGATGACATTCTTGGTGTTATGTCCAGGAATGGCGTGCTAGGATGACATTCCTGGTGTTGGGTCCAGGAAGGGTGTGCTAGGATGACATTCCTGGTGTTGTGTCCGGGAATGGTGTGCTAGGATGACATTCCTGGTATTGTGTCCTGGAATGGTGTGCTAGGATGACATTCCTAGTGTTGTATCCAGGAATGATGTGGTATGATGACATTCCTGGTGTTGTGTCCACGAATGGTGTGATAGAATGACATTCCTGGTGTTATGTCCAGGAATTGTGCGCTAGGATGACATTCCAGGTCTTGTGTCCAGGAATGGTGTGCTAGGATGACATTCCTGGTCTTGTGTCCAGGAATGTTGTGCTAGGATGACATTCCTATTGTTGTGTCCAGGAATGGTGTGCTATGATGACATTCCTGGTGTTGTGTCCAGGAATGGTGTGCTAGAATGACATTCCTGGTGTTATGTCCAGGAAAGGTGTGCTAGGATGACATTCCTGGTCTTGTGTCCAGGAATGTTGTGCGATGACCAATTTACCACTTTCCATACTCCATTGAATATTTATAATTTCATTAAATTTGAATAAACCATTCAACAATTGGTCTGAAAAGGATAATTTCTTGTATCACTGGTCTCTTATTCGTCTCATTAAGGGGCCACAATGCATAATTGTGTTGCAAAGGCGTATACCACTCGGTCTCAAATAAGTAATTCTTTCAAACTTCTGTTTTTGCTATTAAAAATTAAATGGGCTGGGCACATCTCTGTAGCTCATTCAGCCCTTTTTCCACTGATAGCGGCCTCTTAAACTCTTACGGCAGTGCTGACCTAAGATGATAAGTTGATCCTGTGAGCATCAGCTTGCAAGGATGCACCCGGCTCTCCTGTGCATGGGAGGTCCATGGTGCGGCCTCTTAAACTCTTACGGCAGCGCTAACATAAGATGATAAGTTGATCCTGTGAGCATCAGCTTGCAAGGATGCACCCGGCTCTCCTGTGCATGGGAGGTCCATGGTGCGGCCTCTTAAACTCTTACGGCAGCGCTAACCTAAGATGATGAGTTGATCCTGTGAGCATCAGCTTGCAAGGATGCACCCGGCTCTCCTGTGCATGGGAGGTCCATGGTGCGGCCTCTTAAACTCTTACGGCAGTGCTGACCTAAGATGATAAGTTGATCCTGTGAGCATCAGCTTGCAAGGATGCATCCGGCTCTCCTATGCATGGGAGGTCCATGGTGCCGCCTCGTGCTCGATGACAGCTATGCAGTTGATCATGAGTCAGTCGTCAACTCTCACTTTATAATGCCTAGTGGAAATGGGCCATTAACAGCTATAAAGAAGGGTGCTGTAATTTTTTATCTGAAAAGTGTTAAAAAAAACGCTCACAAATATCATGGTCTTTGGTGATGGGTTTGAATTAACATGGACTGTGCATGAGAGTGTTAATACTGGGTAAGCGAATAGACGTTAATAAGCATAGCTATAGAGCAGAGAGATACATATTTCAGCTGAAAGTGTTATTATCTTTCATATATTTTTTTTCTTTTTTTTTAATGGTTCAATTTTCTAGCAGCGAGGCTGTCATTGTAATAATTTCCGACAAAAATGTTTCAGCTTGTTTTATTTCACGCCTGTCAGAGCTGATTGCAACGAGGCCCTCGTGTGCGCGGCTCGTATTATTTACCTGATATCGGTGAGCCAGCAAAAGGAAATGAGCCGCTTAAAAATATTTTAATTTCATGCTCCACCGCAACTGTTGAGCATTAAGTTCCGGAATAATTGTGTAATGCACTTGTTTTACGAATGACCTGAACCGGAGGGGGCATTTTGTTGTGCTTGTTTGCTTGTTTTATATTCAAGTAACGGGCTCACGACTACAACAAAAATTGGAAGCGAGTGATAAAGAAAACAAATTACACAGACCACGCCACATGTAGCTTATTGTGCATGATGGATGATGGGGACAGATATTTGATAAAAAAACTCGAATTCCATAGTGGAAAGTTAGTAAGGTCATCATATTAGTAAGACCCGATACAATGATAAAACCGTGCTGGGGATCCAACAGATCAAACAGTGAGGGGAATATATTGTTAACTTTTAATGTTGGTGAACATATTGTCATCTCTTAACGATGGCGCTCAGTTGATGGGCATCGGTGCTATTTATCCTTATCTAAGATTGAGGGGGATACATTGTTATCTCTTAATGATGACGCTCAGTTGATGGGCATCGGTGCTATTTCATCTCATCAAAGAGTGAGGGGAATGCATTGTTATCTCTTAATGATGGCGCTCAGTTGATGGGCATCGGTGCAATTTCTTCTCATCAAAGAGTGAGGGGAATGCATTGTTATCTCTTAATGATGGTGCTCAGTTGATGGGCATCGGTGCTATTTCATCTCATCAAAGAGTGAGGGGAATGCATTGTTATCTCTTAATGATGGTGCTCAGTTGATGGACGTCGGTGCTATTTCATCTCATCAAAGAGTGAGGGGAATGCATTGTTATCTCTTAATGATGACGCTCAGTTGATGGGCATCGGTGCTATTTCATTTCATCAAAGAGTGAGAGGAATGCCTTGTTATCTCTTAATGATGGCGCTCAGTTGATGGGCATCGGTGCAATTTCATCTCATCAAAGAGTGAGGGGAATGCATTGTTATCTCTTAATGATGGTGCTCAGTTGATGGGCATCGGTGCAATTTCATCTCATCAAAGAGTGAGGAGAATGCATTGTTATCTCTTAATGATGGCGCGCAGTTGATGGGCATCGGTGCTATTTCATCTCATCAAAGAGTGAGGGGAATGCATTGTTATCTCTTAATGATGGTGCTCAGTTGATGGGCATCGGTGCTATTTCATCTCCGACATTGCAAATTACACGACACACGACACAGTGTGCTATAATTCCACGACATAGTATGCCATGATTACACGACAGTGTGTGCTATAATTCCACGACATAAAATGCCATGATTACACGATAGTGTGTGCTATGATTACACGACAGTGTGTGCTATGATTACACGATAGTGTGTGCTATGATTACACGATAGTGTGTGCTATGATTACACGACAGTGTGTGCTATGATTACACGATAGTGTGTGCTATGATTACACGACAGTGTGTGCTATGATTACACGATAGTGTGTGCTATGATTACACGATAGTGTTTGCTATGATTACACGACAATGTGTGCTTTGATTACACGACAGTGCGTGCTATGATTACACGACAGTGTGTGCTATGATTACACGATAGTGTGTGCTATGTTTACACAACAGTGTGGGCTATGAAAACACGACAGTGTGTGCTATGATTACACGACAGTGTGTGCTACAATTACACTACAGTGTGTGCTATGATTACACGACAATGTGTGCTATGATTACACGACAGTGTGTGCTATGATTACACGACAGTGTGTGTCATGATTGCACGACACAGGGTGCTATGATTACACGACACAGTGTGATATGATTTCATGTTGCAGTTGGTAATGCATAAACAGCACTGTGCAATTGCTATCCACGTTCGAGGATTTATGGCAAATGGATTGTGGTATGCACGGCTTCTCGTTATTGCGAGTGTATTATGCGTGGCTACTCGTTATGATGAGTGTATTATGCGTGGCTACTCGTTATGGTGAGTGTATAATGATTGGCTTCTCGTTATGGTGAGTGTACAATGAGTGACTACTCGTTATGGTGAGTGTATTACGCGTGGCTACTCGTTATTGCGAGTGTATTATGCGTGGCTACTCGTTATGGCCAGTGTATAATGCGTGGCTACTCGTTATGGTGAGTGTATTATGCGTGTCTACTCGTTATTGTGAGTGTACAATGAGTGGCTACTCGTTATAGTGAGTGTATTATGCGACGCTACTCGTTATGGTGACTGTACAACTGGTGGCTACTCGTTATGGTGAGTGTATTATGCGTGGCTACTCGTTATGGTGAGTGTATTATGCGGCTCTACTCGTTGTGGTAGGTTTACAATGAGTGGCTACTCGTTATGGTGAGTGTATTATTCGTGACTACTCGCTATGGTGAGTGTATTATGCGTGGCTACTCGTTATGGTGAGTGTATAATGCGTGGCTACTCGTTATGGTGAGTGTATAATGCGTGGCTACTAGTTATGGTGAGTATTATGCTTGACTTCTCGTTATGGTGAGTGTATTATTTGTGTCTATTCGCTATGGTGAATGTATTATGCGTGGCTACTCGTTATGGCTAGTTCACTATGCGTGGCTACTTGTTATGGTGAGTACTATGTGTGGCTACTCGTTATGGTGTGTGTATTATGCGGGGCTACTCGTTATGGTGAGTGTATAATGCGTGGCTACTCGTTATGGTGAGTGTACAATGAGTGACTTCTCGTTATGGTGAGTGTACAATGAGTGGACTCATTATGGTCAGTGCATTATGCGTGGGTACT
>SDVV010038870.1:0-10687 GCA_016164225.1 Gammarus roeselii | reverse complement strand
GTACAACCATAGAACCGGCAGTGCCGGAACGAGCGAACCGTTCCTTTACCTCTGCACCGCCCACCCATCAAAGCTGTACCCTAATGGACGGCATATGGAGCTGATCACGTAGTGTAATGGTGTTCAGTTCTTGAGTCTGTCCTCCAGTGCTGATCCAGCAATACATCATGCATATCGTGCTGGTCACGTAGTGTAATGGTGTTCCTTTCTTGAGTCTATCCTCCAGTGCTGCGCCAGCTATACTTCATTAAGGGAAGTAGTTGCACGCAGTCGTGTTCTCTCCTTGTCTGTAAATCAGCAAGTCTCGTTTAACCTATGCTCTGTATAACTAGGTGTTTCAAATACCGCTTCTCTAAACTTTAGTGCATACACGCACACACACACGCACACACACACACACACACACACACACACACACACACACATGTTATTGTAATAATTAGATTCAATTTTTCATTTAAGACTGATGCAGATATAATCCTGCCATATATCTGATGAAAAAAAAGGTATTCCAACCTAAAAATGACTTTCTCGAATGTTAATAAACCCACGATCTCTGAATATAACATACGTTTTATGTGTGTGCACGGATGAATTAAGTGCAATTGCACAAAAAAGCTAGTCTATTCCAACAGAATCTGCACTTGTGAACGATTTTTAAACGCAGAATCCGACACCTTGGGAAAAAAAAATCTGTATTCCACGTTCAAAGCGCACCGGTGGACACTCAAACTCACCCAAGCATGCACGACCTTGAGGTCCAACTGCTACTGGGAATATTATTATAGCTATATGTAGTCTAGATACAGCCAAAATTAACATGCCACGGAGCGTCAACCAGCTGCCCTTGGGTGTGTGGAAGCCACAATGATGTTGAATCACCGGTGCATCTTGAAAACATTTGTAGTAAACAAATCGTTTTTCTAAGGTGACTTTTCAAGGTTATTGTAAGTGAAATGCAGCGGGGTTTATTTATGAACGGGTCCGGATATCTGCCTCCTCACTAATATGCCTACACCTACGTGCACATCTTTGATTGTTTTATCCTGCAGCTGACCGCCGACCAAACCTTTGACGTGGCCAAGTTCAAGAGCGACCACGTTGCTAAGGTAACGGGCACTGCCGTCGAAGCCAATACCCGGCTTGGGATCGACAACTGCCCTGTGGACGCCCTCGTCAAATTTGATGTGAGTCTTCAAGGCTAACGCAATGTTTCTTTCAAAAATAATTTTTGAACAATTTTAAGCCGATTTCATGCAGGTCTGACCGTAGATTGAAACATTTACTCTGCTTGTAAACATCGGCAATCATGTTTGCTTCAAAATGCATATTTAAAAAATGGGGTTGAAAAAATTGCCGTCTTTAAGGTAAGATTTCCACTATTTTTTGATCAATTTTACTCTTTTTATTTTGCAATTACAGTGCCTCTTTAATAGTGAAAATTTTTGCGTCAAAGTTTCTTTCTGAAATTAGTCACTGAATTTTACCTGCACAGCAATAGTTTAACGTGACGAAGTTTTCTAGGGCTGTACACTGATAGATTTGACTAGTGACAAGGCTTTCTATCGCTGTACAGCATTTGCCCATATTAGAGTAATAACAAGGCTTTCTAGCGCTGTATACAGCATTTGCTCGGATTAGAGTAGTAAAAAGGCTTTCTAGTGCTGTACAGCATCTGCTCAGATTAGAGTAGCAACAAGGCTTTCTAGCGCTGTACAGCATTTGCTCAGATTGGTGTAATATCAAGGCTTTCTAGCGCTGCACAGCATTTGCTCAGATTAGAGTAGTAACAAGGCTTTCTAGCGCTGTACAGCATTTGCTCAGATTGGAGTAATAACAAGGCTTTCTAGCGCTGCACAGCATTTGCTCAGATTAGAGTAGTAACATGGCTTTCTAGCGCTGCACAGATTTGTAGAACAGTGACCAGGCTTGCTAGCGCTGTACAGCATTACGTAATATAAGTACTGTGTCTGTCACCACACGAAGTCTGGTCTACGGGGTTGGAAATTTCGATGTCTCTTTTCGGTGCGCCCTACGGGGGAGCCTATTATGACTCGCGTTAAAGCTCCGGTAGAAATGAGGCTCAAATCAAATCTATTCCTTTTATATTTGAAATATATATAAAAAAATCCCGTTGCCTTCAAACTGACTAGCAACGTAACCAGAACTCTTGAAGCCCTGAAGCTATATCTCTTTTGTTAACCTTTCTTGGCAAGCTTAATGTGTTATTCCTTGTGCTGAGGAATATTTTGACCTTTATAGCTCACAAATGAAACAACAACTGTTCCGTGAACTCGATTATTTCGTTCTAAGCTATCTAGAAGCACTTCTTCTCTAACTCATCTGGTCCTCTTCAGGTACACCCTTTCATGGGGTGCGTGATGGCCTACTGCGCCACTGGAGCAGCTCCCGTTGCCCCACCAGCCTAAGCTCCTGCAGACACTGCTTCCAACAATCAATTAGTGCTCCAATCCTCGGACTAGTATTTTCGGCAATTTGAATATAGACACCGACATCAATAGTCATTAATTTGTTAGTACTTGTACTCATTGTTGTCTTTGTTCCCGAATAAATTTGTAAATTTTTCACAGTTAAATGGCATTTATTACATCCATTACTGCTTGAACGATTTAGAGGTCGCATTGAAAGGCCTCAACAGGAATATTAGGAACCTTCTATCAACCATCCAGGTTTAAGTAAATGGATGAATCGGAACCTAAAATTCATCAAAAACCGGCGGCTCCTGAGGTTTGTTTGGGGAGTATTTCATTTCAACATGCGTTATCGAAACTGTGTACATGAGCAAAAGAAAATTCGTTCGTGATTTGAGATTAAGAAAAGTTTTCAAGGTTCATTTTCCGCTCGCTAACCGGCTTCATGTATCTGGATCATTACCAATGTATACCAACACAGGGATGTGGGAACCAAGAGGTGAAGCAAAAGAAATCATGGAGCCGAGGGTAGAACAATCGCAAATATTCAGCTGGTTGATAGTCTTCGGTTTTTGAACTGGAAATGAATGTCAGGTGGTCTATACCATCTATGCAAAGCTATTTAGATTATCAATTCAAGCATACCAGAAGGTGAGAGAGCAATGATACGCTTGCTTCAACATTCCAATGAAGGTCAAGTCAAGCTTGAAAAGGTGCATGGAAATACCGATCGGCGAATAAATGTGTGAGGCCATCCAGCTCCGGTAGACTTGGAATCTCTTAATCTAATCTCTGATTAATTGAGCTTTAATGTATATACTGGTTACCCTGACCATTAAAAACAGTTGATAGAGGCGAATGCCCAACGTGTGGTTGTACATTTCATTCACTCCCACAGTGATTTTTATCTTAATCATACAGTTTAAAATAACTAATTAATAACGTGAAATGTTACATTGTGACTAACTAGTTTACATGGATTTTACGTACGCGTCGGATGAAAAACTATTGAGGGAAATATCAAGAAAAGCTGGTATATAGGATTTAAGAAAAGAGATATTTCTGACAAGTCTCTGTACGCGCTGTTCATGTTGAACAGATCCGCATGCCTTACTAGATAGCATGAAATATGTATATATGAAGCGGAAGGGAAAACAATGGAGTAAGTTGCTTAAAAGAACTGAATTACTATTCAAAAATTTCTTCTCGCAACTTTAAACGGGAACAACTTCAGGTAAATATTGTTTTTTTTTAAATGCCACTCGCTCATATCAGATATCTTTTATTGAAGCAACACATCAGTTAAATATGTAGCAACAAGCTCTTATAAATTTTTTAGACAATTCGGGAAACATGAGCATCAAACGTCACTCGTGAAACTCTGTATACGAGCAAACGAGCACACACGCACATTTTGTACTCGTAGGTAATTTCGTGAAGACTGCACCAGATGGACAGCTTGACCTGCTATAAATAAGGTGAAGGAATATTTAAATGTCGAAATGAAAGTATTCAAAGATACAATAACAAGATGCAACAGCTAGTTATAAAAAAAAATGAAGCTAGTCTAAGTATTCAATGACATAAGCAATACATGAACAACGTATATCTGCAGGACTCTTACATGTTTCAGCGCTCTGCATTTCAAAAAGAATTGTGGTCTTTTGTTGTATCGAGATAAATTGGCAAATCCGTCGTGTTACGAAAATTCTAACTGAATATTCCATACGAAAAGAATATTTCTTTATGTAAGTTGGTCGATTAAAAGTTTTAACAAACACAGCAGTGGATAAGTTGATGTGACACATGGAGTAAATTCCATCGTCAGACGAGCGCAAAAGTGAGGGACGTCTGCTTGCATGTGATGGGGTTCTGTTGACTCGCGGTCGACTAAGAATGATGGGTTTTATGTTCATTTGAAAGGTAGGAGCGTACTCGTTCATTCACTAAGTCATAGATGGATGAATAAGGCTGTAGTACAGATGATGTGTGGCCGAAGTCAGACGGTTAGATTTTGTGAAGGATGCATAAGCAATTCCATTGCCAATGATAGACAGTTTTGATTTTGGGCGATACATACTTTTAATGCCTGCAAGTCCGGTGCATACGAATACATAATCGCTATTCTACTGAAAATGACCTCAAACAAATCATGATTTGCAAAGTCAAGCCCTAGGGTGTCGACTAACAAGCTTGGGCATCGTCATCCCACGAGTGAATTCGAATGGTCGCCAGTGACTGTTTTATACCCGGTGAAAAACAAGACTAATGTATGAGCACGACTGAGTACGTGTGTAAATGCGTACGTGTGTAAATGCGTAAATGCTCCAGCTTGGGGTGGATCTGGATGCGCTATTGCTGGATGGCTACCCCATGTAAGGCTCCATGATACGTTATTAACAAGTTTTAGGCTACTGTGTATATGAGGCCCTAATCTACTCAGGCTAGTGTGGGTAAAAAGATTTGTAATGTAATGAAAGGGGAGCGCTGGATGGCTACCCCATGTAAGGCTCCATGATACGTTATTAACAAGTTTTAGGCTACTGTGTATATGAGGCCCTAATCTACTCAGGCTGGTGTGGGTAAAAAGATTTGTAATGTAATGAAAGGGGAGCCCTACATGGCTACCCCATGTAAGGCTCCATTATACGTTATTAACAAGTTTTAGGCTACTGTGTATATGAGGCCCTAATCTAATCAGGCTGGTGTGGGTAAAACGATTTGTAATGTAACGAAAGTGTCCAGATTTAGAGGAGCTCGTGGAACTTGGAGGTAGTCTTAATTTCGTCCATTCGGAATTCCGTTAATTTATCAACGTGGATGAGGGACTTCTCGATGTCGTGGCTATTTTTTATGTTTTAATGTAGATATTTGTAACACGGTGGAACGGCTGAAATTTAACATTTCTAGACAAACCCTTGTACAGATATCCTCTCATGACTAAAAAGATTTGTTACGGCAAAGTGTTATTCTGCTCCTTTTTAAAAGAAGAACATTGACTTGGGGTGGAATGATGATTATTAATTTTATAGATCATTTACACATTATTTTAGTATTTCAGTATTTCCTCTTTCATGCGCTCTATTATTTTTCTCTGCCATTTTTTCATGATGATAAATTTTGCATTGGTTATTATTCTATATTTCGAGGTTGGTTGAGACAAGGTGACCCAGGGATGGGGGTACTCGTGGGACCCCCGGGATTCGGTGGACCCGGGGTTTTGGGAACCCGGGGGACTCGGAAGACCGGGAGGATTTGGGGGGACCCACTTGAACCCTTCTGCGGCCTTTTGGAACACTCTTGACACCCTTCGGGACCCTCTTGAGAAACTGTAGCACCCGCTTGAGGTCCCTCTAAATCCTGGAACCTTTGCTCCCCCCTCCCAAATCTACGTTAATCCTACTCTATCTACGTTAATCCTACTCTATCTACGTTAAACCTACTCTATCTACGTTAAACCTACTCTGTATCTGCGTTAAACCTATTTGATATCTACGTTGAACCTACTATGTATCTACGTTAAACCTACTCGGTATCTACGTTAAACCTTCTCTGTGGCAACGTTAGACATACTCTGAATCTGCGTTCAGCCTACTCTGTATCTGCGTTAAACCTACTCTGAACCTGCGTTAGACCTACTTGGTATCTATGTGGAACCTGCTCTGTATCTGCGTTAAACCTACTCTGTGTCTGCGTTGAACCTTCTCTGTATCTACGTTGAATCTACTCTGTATCTACGTTGAATCTACTCTGTATCTGTGTTGAAACTACTCTGAACCTACTTTAAAACTACTCTGAATCTACGTTGAACATACTCGGAATCTGCGTTGGACCTACTCGTAATCTACGCTGCACCTACTTTTCCACTATTCAATTGCCCTGCGGGAGAGTCCACATTAACTTCACGTTGGGACTACTGTGGAAAACTGAAGCAACTACTACTACTACTACTCAGAACATTGACGTTACAAACCTTCAGCTTCAAGAAGGGTTATCAAAATCTGCTAGTCCCATCGTTCTAGTTTTTTTTCCTGTATCACTACATAGCATTTATCAACATTCTGACGTGTTACTTTGGCGGGACACAATCAACTTATTATTTCCAAATACAGCTTGAAAGACGGGTAATGTTTATTGAACATTATTTCCTGCCAAGCAGTCTATAATGTATGAAATTTTTCAAATGTACCATAGGTCATGACTAAATTACCGTTACATAAAACTATTCATGTACGTTGGGGTAGATGGATGATTATCCATTTTATATATCATTGATACTTTATGACCGCCCTACGGGGGAGTCAGCATTAACTTCGCGTTGGGACTCCGGTGGAACATGAAAGCAAATAATAAATAAATTGACACTTTATTTTAGTATTTCTTATTTCGTGGGCTCTATTATTTTTCTCAGTCTTTTTTTCATTGTAATAAATTTTGCATTTGTTATCATTATATATATCGAGGTTGGTTGAGACAAGGTGACCCAGGGAAGGGGGGTCTCCTGGGACCCGCGGGACTCATGGGGACTCGGGGTTTCGGGAACCCGGGGGACTTGGGAGACCAGGTGGATTTGGGGGGGGTCCACTTGGACCTTTCTGGGGTCCCTTGGGACACCCTTGAGACCCTTTAGACCCTTAAGGACTCTTTTGAAAAACTGTGGGACCTTTTAGAGGCCCCTCTGAATCCTGGAACCTCTGCTTCCCCCTCCCAGCGCTGTAAAACCCATACACAGGAAATTTTTTGTGAGATTCATGAGTAGAACAATTAACTATTACAGTCCGCAGATTGCTGGCGCAGAGGGCGAGGGTCGCGTCAAGGCTGGTCGAGGTGCGTCGAGATCAGTCGAAACATGTTGAGGCGAGTCGAGTTGGTCGCGACGAGCCGAAACTGGCCGAAATGATTCGAGACAAGCCGAGATGAGCTGAGGCGAGGGGTCTCTGGGGACTCAAGGAGCTCGGGAAGACCCGGGGGACATGGTTCACCCTCCGGGATTCATCGGGCTCTTTTGCGACCCAAGGGACCAATGCCCCCTCCCCCCTGCCCTATCTCCTTGAACAATCCGTGCGAAATCAATAATCTGAGCAGTTTTTCTGCCCATGACGAACCTGCTCTTTCTTGTTCACGATTCACAACATTATAACGCTGGAGTATTTGTGCGGGAGTTCGTGTTGGTGGTTTTGTGAGTGGGTATTTCTTCTTCAGTCTATGCTCGCTGCGCGTGCACGGACCATACGCAGTTTCTGGGGTTTACCTGGGTTGCGCAGCTATAAGATCTTGTGACGCGTTGCGGTTGGAGTCAATCTAATCCATGAAGCCATAGACCTTGTACCAATTCTTGGAGTTCTAAGTGGTTGGAGGCGGGGATTCGTTTTGTCTGAGTTTTTATCTTGCCTGACTAAATAAATTGTACTTGAAATCAAATAGACAGCGTAGCTGGAAACATTGTGTTGCGTTGCTGTCGGAGCTGGCTTAGTCCAAGTAGCCGTGAAGCTTGTACCAATTTCGACGATACTATCTGTGCGCACTGGCGTATGGACATATACATGAGGTTCTGAGGGGTTGGAGGCGAGGACTCGTTTCGGTTCATCTGAGTCTTTATCTTACCTAAATGAATAAATTGTATCTAAACAACTAAACCGCGAAGCTGTAATTATTGTGTTGCGTTGCTGTCGGAGCTAAATTTGCCCGTGTAGCCACTGAACTTGTACTAATCTTGACGATGCTACCTGTACGCACTAGGGTGCGCATATATACTCTCTAAGTTCAAAAGGATTGGAAGCGGAGGTCCGTTTCGAGTAAGCGTTTTTTCTTTTGCGCACCAGCGTGCGTCTGACATTGCTAAAATTTTCACTTCCTTTCTAACGGTAAAAGCGTTGTTTTGTTTTTTCCTCGCACACCTAGGCGTGCGAGCCTATTGGAATCAATGATCATCGAGCCCTACGGGGGAGCCTATTATGACTCACGTTGAGGCTCTGGTGGAAATGAGGCCCAAATCAAATCAAATCGGAGTTTCGGGAACCCGGGGGACTTGAAAGACCAGGAGGATTTGGGGGACCCACTTGGACACTTCTGGGGCCTTTTGGGACATCTTTGAGATCCTTCGGAAGCTTCTTGAGAAACTGTAGGACCCACTTGAGGTCCCTCTGAATCCTGGAACCTTTGCTCCCTCCTCCCAAATCTTGATGTGGATGGTTGATTATTCATTTTATAGAGTATTTTAGTATTTTATTCTTTCTAATTTCATTGGCTCTATTATCTATTACTGCCCTTCTTTATGATGATAAATTTTACTTTGTTCAAAATTTATCGAGGTGGGTTGAGACTAGGTGACCCAGGGAATGGGGGGTACTCATGGGCCCCGCGGGACTCTGAGGATCCGGGGTTTCGGGAACCCGGGGGACTTGGAAGACCAGGAGGATTTGAGGGGATCCACTTGGACCCTTCTGGGACCCTTTGGGACACCCTTGAAACCCTGTGGGACCCTCTTGAGGCCTCTCTAAATCCTGAAACATTTGCTCCCCCCTCCCTACGCTGTAAGCCCATGCACAGAGGAATGCATATATGTGGAGTGCTTGAGTAGAGAAATTAGTTATTACAGTCCACAACATTGCTGACGCAGAGAGGGAGAGCCGCGCCGAGGCTGGTTGAGGTGCGTCGAAATCAGTTGAAACATGTTGAGACGAGTCGAGTTGGTCGCGACGAGTCAAAACTAGCCGAAATGATTTGAGACGAGCCGAGATGAGCTGAGACTAGGGGACTCGATGGACCCGTGGAGCTCGGGGGACTTGGGTAACCTTCCGGGGCTCATCGGGTTCTTTCATGACCCAAGGGACCTCTGCCCCCCTTCCACCCTATCCCCTTAAACAATAAGTGCGATGATAAAAATCTGAGTAGTTTTCAGTCCATGATGAACCTGCCCTTTCTTTCCTCGTCACGTTCCAAAATTCTGTCGTATAAAACAATGCTAGCATACTTCTGCGAGAGCTCCTGTTTGTGATTTTATGAATATTTTTTTTTTCAGTTTGCGCTCGCTCGCGAGTGTGCGGACCATATTTAATGTTTGTGGTTGACCTTTGCCGCGTAACTATAAACCTTGTGATGCGTTGCAGTTGATCTGATTCGTGAGGCCGTGGACCTTGTACCAATTTCGACAATACTATCTGCGCGAACAGGCGTGCGTACATATTGCTCTCTGAGGTTTTGAGACGGGGGAGGGGGTATTCGTTTTGTCAGAGCCTTTATCTTCCTGAATAAATAAATTGTAATGTAACCGAACTAGGCCGTGTAGTTGTAAATATTTTATTGCGCTGCTGTCTGAGCTGAATTTGTTCTTGTAGCCGTAAACCTTGTACCAGACTCGACGATGCTGCCCGTACGCACTAGCGTGCGTACATCCTACTCTTGACGTTCTAAATTATTGGAGGCGCGGGGTTTCATTCCGTCTATCTTGCTCATATAAATAAAATGTACTGTGATGCGTTGCTGTCGGAGCAGACTCTGTCCGTGTAGCCGTAAATCTCGTACCGGTCTCGACGATGCTACCTGTGCGCACTAGCGTGCGTACATATTACTCTTGAAGTCCTAAATGATTGGAGGTGGGGATTTGTTTTGTCTGAGTCTTTATCTGACCTGAAAGATGAAAACTACTGTAATTTAACTGGACCGCGTAGCTGTAAACATTGTGTTGCGTTGCTGTCGGAGCTTACATTGTCCGTGTAGCCGTAAACCTTGTACCAATCTCGACGATGCTACCTGTACGCACTAGCTCGCATACATATCACTCATGAAGTTCTAGATGATTGGAAGCGGAGGTCCGTTTCGTCTAAACGTTATTCATGTGCGCACCAGCGTGCGTCTGACACGACTAAAATTTTCAAATAGTTTAACTTTGAAAACGTTTATTTTCTTGCATACAGGTGTGCGAGCCTACTGGAATCCATGATCATTGAGCCCTACGAGGGAGCCTATTATGACTCACGTTGTGGCTCTGGCGGAAATGAGGTCGAAATAAAAAAAACTGCAGTGCGTCAAGGAGAGCAGAAGTGCCCAAGAACAATGCTTCGCTGCAATGCGGCGAGGAGAGCAGAGGTACCCAAGAACAATGCACCGCTGCAGTGCGGCAAGGAGAGCAGAAGTGCTCAAGAACAATGCTCCTCACTACGCACAAAAACATCTACTCATTTTACGAAGATACGCATTAACTCTATACTCTCTCGTACGCGCCAATACGCGAATATGCCACAGTTGGAATATGT
>SDVV010038869.1:0-10687 GCA_016164225.1 Gammarus roeselii | reverse complement strand
TGAACACAAAAATCTATAATAACACCGAAAATACTTACAAGAATGAACTAATTTTAACACAACCGCAAATCTTGAATCGACGAAGAATGAGGTGGAAAACAGAGCGCGCTGGTTCTCGAGGGATTAGTGTTGCCATCTTCCCTTTTAAAACTTTTTATAAGTTGGAAAACATGAAAGTATGATAAAAAATATTTTGTTAATGCTTATATTTAAATTACCGTTTTAAGGGTGGCTCTACACACACTGTTGTAGGCTGTGATCGATTTTATCATTTGAATTTGTTATTATATTTTATTGTTGCGTGACATGGTAAAATTTGTTGTTCCAATATTTGTTTGAGTTGCTGACGGAATATTTATACAGAGTCTGTAGTTGATAATTATAAGAATATAGAAGGTTGTAATAGTACGATGCAACCAATCATTCAATCTCAATCACTGCGTCATACACTCGTTTCACTTCCACTGTTGCTTACTATTCCTTCCTGGATGAGTTCTTTAGGTGTTAGGGGAGTTTTAAATGTGAATATGATTAATGAAGGGTAGTTTACCCTTATTTTGGTTACTCAAAACGTTGATAAAGAATGAGCTTCTGTGAGCGATAAGAATTAAAATGTGCTTTCACTTTCAAGGCACAATCTGACTCCAAGTTATGCTATTCTTTTCTATCCTACGGTTGAGTATTAGTGCAAGCACCAAAAAACAGATACAAGGACAATGACAGGCTTTGGTAATGAATTTCTTTAGATTTGAACCCCTACTTAACTGAGGGTTGTGATCCAAGGGTAATATAGAAGGGGAAAAGAAGAAATATAGATAAAGAGAAATGCCGGCGGAAAATCTTGGTGGCGTCAATGGATCCCAGAGGGAATTATCTTGGGGGAACCTTTGTTCAATTTCTTCGGACTGTTAATTTCTGTTTTGCCTGAAGACGGGTGTCCTCATGGCCTCAGTAGCAGGGGGTGAAAGGCTGTCTTCTGTGGAGCAGTATCCAAGGTACGCCTATAGCTATCTAGCCCTGCAGTACTATCTAATGTCTTTGGGCAGGTCTTAAGGGAACACAGAAACGACCATATCGTGCGAGCCGCCGAAACGGAAGAGCCTAGAAAAACAAAGCCCGCTCCGCTTGTTGCCAGATTCATGTGAAACAAAAAATTCTCTGAATTTTGTAAGAATATTTATCTGAATCATTTATTCCATCTGATTCATGTTCCATGGCTTTTAGTGCGTGGGTTATAGAACTTTATTTAGCTAAAATAAATATTTGTTGCACTGCCATTATGGTTGGAAGCTGTTTGTACTGACTGAACGGGAATGTTGTTGCTACCTACAGAGATATGCAACAATGAGATCAAAAGATGCGATTGCTTAGTCGTAATAGTGCTTGTGATGCACGTATAATGCGTTTAGTGTTTATTAAAATAATGTAGGGTCAATTAAGGACCTCTACAGTTCCGTTTATGACGATGTGATATCAGATTACCTAGCTTCGTAATGCCGCTTTACAAATTTTTACTATGATACAATTTTTACATGTTTCAATATGTACAGTTATACTATTTTTTAACGCATAATATGACACTATGTTACTTCTACGTATGGCGTCATGATTATTTGACGTCGAACTTTATATGATTTGAACGCTACAGAAGCTGGACCGAAATAGGCGTTTTCGGTGTCGTCACCGGGGATGGTGGCGGTGGTGGTACGTTTTCGTCGGTTTCCACCATGCTGACTTGTTTGCACGCGCTTGGATCTTAAATTGCAAAACATAAATTGGTACAAACTGAAATGAATTGTACTGAGAACGAACGGTATTGAGTATCTCGGAATTCACAGTTTTGCATTTATGGACGTTGTTCAATTTGAATCGCCGTGACTCTGAATTAATATTCGATGCTCCGAATCGTTTTAATTTTTAGAGTCTGAACAGTCACGATATGTATAATATGAACGTCTATGCAATGATTAACGTCGTTAATTTGAAAACGCTCCTACAATCATTTCTGATGTAACGCATTTATTCTTAGTTAAGTTATACACAGTTACACTTGATGCGCCGCTCGTCACTGTACTTGACTGGACCGTCAATTTCAACACTAGGGGCTCGGTCGCCCCTGCTCGTGCTTGACTGATCTGAACAGTCACGAATTATGTGCCGCGAGTCGTTTCCTCTAGCGCTGTGATGTTTGCAAAAATTCTGTCTCTGTCCCGCTGGACAGTTAGGTTTGACACGTGGTGTCTCTCTGCATGTGTTGTCCCTAAGCTGGGCGCTGAGTGCCGTGCCTGTCCTCCCGCTCCTGCTTGCTGCTGTGAACAGTGGTCTGCGGGCAGGGAGCGTTTCTACCTGCTTTCGGCTGTTTTACTTGCTGATTGGGCAACGCCTGCCGCGTGTGTGACCGCACTGCACGCTACTCTGTGAGCTGGCTGCCTGCACTGTGTTTTTGCATAGTCAAACTGCTGGTGCTGCGTTGCCGCGTAGCCGTCCAGTTCAACGCTTTGAACTTGACTGAATTTGAGCAGTGTGGACCACATCAACCTTATTTACAGTCGTGGAGTGGCCTTCTGATGCGTTATTGTGATATTTTGCGCTTTGCAACTTCCGCTGCATTCGTGCATGTAATAATATTAAGATTAAACCGAGACATGTAATTAAAAGACTCATAAGGTGGAGACGATGAAAAAATAAGTAATAATAGAAAGTATTCTGGGTTTCCTATCTGGAATGAACCTGCAAATGTACCTGGCTATCAGACCAATGCAATTTAACGAAGCTATGCATGTTCTCCGTGAAGTTAAATACAATGACAAAAGGCATGCAATTCATGGATTTGCTGTTTGCTAGCACATGTGGAATGGAAATTTCTGAATGCTTTCTGCATACATTCCATTTAACATGTTGACACTCACGACCACCACTGAAATACAAGTGAATTATATCAACAAGAATATTTCATCGACTAAGGGAAATATTTCGATATTCGAGTGGGTTGTTGAGAACTGTGTGGGTTTTTGACCGACGTTAGCTGTGTGCTTCATTGCCGCGCTGCCACTATTGCTGCATTGCCGCTCTGTGCGCTGCCGTCACAGTTCAATGCTTTGAACTTGACTGAATTTGAGCAGCGTGGTCCGCATCAACCTTATTCAAAACCAGTGCAGTGGCCTTCTGCTGCGTTATTGTTGATTGCGCTGCGCAGCGCTGCGGCGCGCGTGCATGTGATAATCCTAAAGTTTAACATACTACTGGGCAAGCGTGGAATGTAATGATGCCATGAATGATTTCTATCGCATGGTTCAATTTAACACTGCATTTGACAATTGGGTTGCACGGGCACGTGTGCTTGTGTTGGCCTCAATTTCAACGACCGTTATCATTGGTCATTTGTCGTTTGGTCCATGTTGCATTATAATTAATTCACTACACGTGAGTATCACGTGGTATGTGGATTCAATGAATTATGCACGTAATTGAAAATGTTTCTGTTTCTGTTCCATTGAAGACTTGAATGCATAGGACAATGTATCTTTGTGCACAAGTTTGATTATTTTCAAAAATGGAATGATTATTTTATTCACTGAACTTGCATTTGCTTAAGATTACACATACTTTGACATGGTTGCGACTCGATGCATTGCTATAGAAAATTCAAATTTTATAATTGAAGTCAAATTTAGAATTAAGTTCACTGCACACACTGGTCTTTCCTGTTATGAGGTGGTTTCTGCTGCCAGTCCCGTAAAATTTTCGATGACCCCAGGGGCCAGGTGCAGTCATCCAGGAATGTTGCGGTCCGGGCGTGGCCATCTGGTTGACTGTACATGGTATGCACGCCTTTGCGTACAGTTGAGTCACGTGGTTCAATCACATGCGTAAGTCATAATGCCATTTCTGGGTCATTTTGAATGTTGAAAGGTTTGAATGGTGTTCTTTATTGGAGCTGAAGCACTGTTTCTTCTTAAGTTATCTCCTTATGTCTGTTTCAATTGAGAATAGTTTTTGGTGGTCACCAGCTTGGGTGTTGTAGTTGCCTCTAATGAAATTGACCAATGGAGGGGGAATTACGAGAGAATTCATGTGCAAATTTAGTTTATTGGCGAGATCTGATATAAAGCAATTCAAATTGTAGCACCACATGAGATATTCAAATTTAAATTTTGAGAGACGAAAACAAGACAGTACAAGTGGTGATTTATTACTTTAAATGACCAATTAGATAAATGTAACCACAACCAAACACAATGGGGGCAAGAATATTATCGTCACACGTTAATTAAAGCAACAAATAGTATGGTCTCCTGCCATAATGGTAGGGTGTTCGTGCCGCTCTGGCTCAGGGCAGGAGAGGCGACAAAAACTTGTTGCCGTGTTGAGCCTTGAGAACAACCTATTGCTGCCTCTGATGGAGGCTGAGTGAGAGTTAGCTTGGTGGTTGGGCCTGAGCCTCTGGCCTTGCCGAAACGTGATTAGCTACAGTCAGACGGGGCAGACTGCTGATGTTGCTGGGCCAATAATTCGCTATTTTATAATGGAAAACTTGTCTCCATACGCTTTAAACTGTATAGATGTTGCTATTTTTAACTAAGGCTAGTAATGTGCGAAAATTATTACTATAATTTGTTTGTAATTCTTAATTTAAAAACTCTCCTTTAATCCTAGACTTAGCATTTCAAGATCCCTGTACCGCTTCCCACATACTGATTTGCTCGCGTCCACTCCTTGTTGCCGCTCCTGGCGCTGATTGGTTGTGCCAAAAATCCTTGTTGCTGAATGGTTCCTTGCAGTATGCGCCGGGAACTTTGAGCTGGAGTCCTGCACTGCTTGATGGCAAGTTGACGTGCGGAGAGATTTCCGCCGCCAGAGGGAAAATAGCATCTACGACACATTTCCAATGAGCGTTAATACAATGGTCTCAAATATAAAACCTTCATCTTAAAATAAAATACATTATTTACTGGAAGTGAACTGCGCGACAGCTGACGTGAGGGAGAGCAATGCGGAACTCGACTTTGCGAGCCCTTCCAGATGTAGAGATCGGCACAGTAGCTGAGGCAGGTCGGGACCATAAACCCAAAGAGCATCGTCATCCGCATACAAGGAATAAGAGAAAATGTCAGGGCACCCGCGTAATAGGTCATCAATCATGATGCTGAACAGCACCGGACTGACTACATATCCCTGAGGTTTACCTGCAGATATTGGATGACTATCAGACAGCTTACCGTAAACACGCACGGAGATCTTACGTTGGGATAGTAACTGCTGGATAAAGCGGGGCAAGTTGCCAGCAAGACTAAGTGAGTGCATTTTCTGGAACAAGATATGGTGCCAGACAGTATCAAATGCTAGGGATGCATCAAGAAAAACTGTCACACAAAAGTGGCCTCGATGAAAACTTGTGCGGGCAGCCGCTTTCAGTCGCATCAAGGGATCCCAAGTTGAGTGACCAGAACGAAAACCACTCTGGCATGGGACAAGGCATTTTCCAGCTCCAGCAATCTCTGAAGGCGCCATGTGAACATCTTCTCCATGGTCTTGCACAGACCATCTTCTACATGGTCTTGCACATGCAGTTAGTAAGGGCAATAGGACGATAGGGTTCAGGGTCAGTGGCCACTTTGCCTGGCTTGAGGATAGGAATAACAGTGGCCTCACACCACTGCAGTGGGAAGCCCATCGGCCAGATGTAATTTAAAAATTATAGGAGCAGAGGAAGTTTGGTTTCTGGGATGTGCTGGAGGAAAGCAAATGGAATGTAGTCAGGGCCAAGAGACTTTGAGGTTGATGATGCAAAGGCCGGGTGCAGTTCTGGGAGTGCAAGTTCCTTGTTATACCAGTGAAGATGAAAGGCAAGAGTGATGAAAGAAATTGTGGTCTATTCAGATTCTGTCTTCAGAGTACTGAATGTGACATTAGGAGAGTGACACTCGCTCCTCTTGCTGTATTGGCATGCCAGGATACTTGGCACATCCTTGGTCTGAGAGACAACAGTATCATTTACCTTGAGAAGGATTGTTCTGCGAGGCCGCGAGTGTCGCAGCATTCTCACCCAAGTCCAAACGTAGCTGGAGCGAGTGCGAGAGCTGATGCTAGAAATGAAGATTTTCCAGCTCTCTGCCTTGGCTTCTTTTTGGGTTTGGAGTGATATGACACATGCTTTTTTGCACGCAATCCAGAGCTCCATGTTACCTAGGTGGCGATCATAGCGATTGCAAGAACGAGCTTTGGCATTCACTGCGACTTGATAGGCCGGGGTCCACCCGGGTTTACAGTGTTTACAAATCTTGGTTCTCCCAGATGTCCTGATATTATACTTGGCACTACTCAGGATGCTAGCTTCAACCATACTGCATGTCTTTGTTGGTGACAGGCAAAAATTTGAAAGTGGGAAGAGTCAGGTCCATCTCATAACCACTCCAGTCAGCAGAGTTCAACAGCCAACGACTGAGGGGCTCAGTAGATAGCGTAGGGAAATTTGAATCTAGAACAATGGGGGAAGTGATCACTAGAGAAAGTGTTAGAATGGGGGTGCCAGGCAAAGTTACGGGCAAGATTAGGGATGGTGATGGTCACATTACATGACATACGTGGGTTCTATACAATTGAGGAAAAAGAGGTCTATGTAAGTTATCCAGACATCAAGCATTTTGCCTCTGCAGTCTGCAAACAGTGAACCCCATGAGAAATGATGAGCATTAACATCGGCACAGAAAAAAAATGACGAGGGAGTTGAGGCAGTAGTGAGTCCATGCCTCTAGTGAGATTCCCTAAGTCAAAAGCTGTGGGTATGTAGAGAGAAAAGACAGTGATGCTACATGAATGAAGGGGGATCTGAACAGCACACGCTTCCAGTTCAGACACTATGTAAACGGGAAGGCATGGGATGCCTAAGTGGGTGAAGACACAAACACCACCTCGAGAGCCCTCAGGCCTGTCCTTACGAACTGGTGGTGATTGGTAATTGACCAGCTTTATTGCTTTATCATTAAGAAGCCATGTCTCCTGTAGGCCAATTACGTCAGGATGGATGCTGTCCAGGGCAACGTGGAGGTCTGAAGTATCCCTTGATATTCCATTACAATGCTCTAAAGTTTAGGTTGAAGATAAAAGAGGGGAGAGGCCCAGCTTCCACAATATATCGCCAACAATGCTATTTGCTGTAAGGATTGTGCCTATCTCTACAAAACACTCCACCTTTTCAGTCATGGATGAACACAGCAACAGGCGCACAGCAACAACGAGCAGATGTCGTAGAACATGATGCATTAAACTAGATTCCTCAAAATATGAGCTAGGTGATGCACAAAAAGCCGGAGCAGGGGTGCAAGGTGGGTGATGTGAGTACACCGTGATTGCTTGAGGTAGCCGTTGGGCATGACCAGAGGTGTGATCTCCCTGAAGCACGTTGATGGTGTCGCTGACCTGCTGTGATCCAGCTGGACTGTTCTCCGCAGTCTCGTGAGAGATGACAGTCCTCAGGTTGTGCCTCAGACAGTGCGTTGGCATACGAGGTATGATTATTGCGCTGGCTGGTTACTGGAGATGGTTCTAATGTTGAGGCAGCCTGAGATGCTGAGTCACGTGCCATGAGCTGTGTTAAAGTGGGAAATGGGGACAAAGGATGTGCCATGCTGAAGGATGGCAAGCTGGCAGGAGGTTGTGCAAAATGGAATATTGGTGCTCGGGCAGCCGAGAAAAAAGTAGCAGCAGGGTGGGGTTCACGGTTTGCACCAGCAGCCGCTGCCCGGGCTAATTGGTCCTGACAGACACGGTCTCTGTCCTCCTTAAAAGTGATTCCTAGGTCTACTTTCAAACGACAGATCACCTGTTGTTTGGTATAGAATGGACAGCTTTTTGAGGCAGCATCGTGGTCCCCTTTGCAGTTCAGGCAGGTGGGAGCTCCCTCTGATCAGTCAGCACGGGCATGATCCTTCATTCCACAGTTTCCACAGACGACACCCCCGTGACAAAACTTGGCTGAGTGTCCCCATCGGAGGCAGTTCCCACAGCAGAGGAGTAGTGGGTAGTATGGATCTACTGGATAAATGCTGTAACCAGCTTTAAGAGTCTCTGGGCAGCGTTCTTTGAGGAAGGTCAGCACATACAAAGAGGAATTTGCCTTGGCTGGGTACTGATAAAACTTGCGAACTCCCTCAACCCCACATGGTTGGAGCCATTCCAGGATGTATTCGAGATTCTCCTCTGAGAATTCTGGGGCATAAATCTTCCCATACACAGTCTAGCTTCCCCAGGCCACAGATGGATCCTCTGCAATGTTGATGCAAAATATTTTTGTTTTCATTAGTTGTATGACCTGCTCACGAGATTTTGTGGTCAACTCTCTCTAATGCCTCACATATTTTATTTATTTCTCGTGCAACTATGAGTGGGTTCAGGCAAGAAAGATTTATTTGAACAGCCCCTTCAGTAAGTTCAGCACTTGCAAGAAAGACTTCTCGCACAGAAGCAGGTAGGTTGGACAGGCTTTCTAGAGAGGTTAGGTCAAATTTTGCCACGTGCATGTGTCGAGGTTGGAAAACATGAGAAGTTGTGATTCAAGCAGACTCCGGCTTTTGGGACGCATCCTGGCTGCTTGCTAAAAATATATTAAGGGCCACTGCATTTTCTGACAGTACTCCACTGTCAGTTCTGGCTTCATAGTGATGCTCTGGACCCAGGCCAGGCCAGGTGTCTTGTCTATGGATGTTCAGTGGTATGTTTTCAGTGAGCATCATTAAGATGTCTTTACTTTCGCTACCTACAACGACACTCACTACACTTCACCAGTTGCTGATAACTCTCACTGTGTGAATATCGAGATTAATTGGAAAAGTTTCTTATCACAACTTTTTATAAAACCATGTTTGCCGGTTTATAACACCAAAATCTCACAGATACACGTCTGTGGCGACGCTTTTCTTCACCACAAGTGCCCTACTATGTCTGCCCTACTATACTGTTCCATGTTTTATTTACTACAAATGTCTTACTATCGCCCCACTACTGTAATAACTACATCTAATTTATTTCTTGCAGTCACGTGCAACGGAAATATTTCATAAGTAATTTATCATTAATACCTCATGTCCATGTGTGTACACTACATCATAACATCTCATGCGAAGTGTTGCATGCTGAACACAGCTGCATACCGTCCACTCTTGAAAACTATTGTAATGCACTTCCACCACACTATCCTGAGGCCGGCACATTCTTCCCTTCACGCTTAATTACCGCCGGTGCCTCCAAGCAATACACCAACAATCACATTCCTTCTAGGCCTTTCCGATGCTATGCCATGACGATGCAAAATTAACTCACGTATCAGGCATTCAAACAAACAATTCTTACCTAATCAAATAATATTATACTGCACTCATAATTAAAAATCATAAATTCCCTTATCTAAATTCAAACAAAATCAATATTCTTACGTTAAATCATTACTTCTTCAAGCACTTCATTCCGATTAATCACGTGCTATTTCGTGTGTACAGTTGCTGCAACGTTTATTTATAGTCAGCTGTACTTTCATTCACTCTAACTCTCTCGCTCAGCTGTAGTCTGACTCAACTCGTAGCTCAGCTGTTAGACCCAGAGCATTCATAAGATGAGCTAAACTAACATAGCTCTCATGTTAATTTAGCCGTTCTTATGAATGCTCTGGGTCTAACAACTGAGCTACGAGTTGGGTCTAACTACGACACACCATGTCGAGTCACACGGTAGCAGCAACACTTGTGCGTGTCATATATAACGTACCGGCAAACCATATCGTCGGTGCGTGTTATTACACATCTCCTGGAACATCAAACCAGGCCCTACGTAGAGTCTTTTTTCGAGACCTGCTGCGACACATCAAATCTCTAGACTCTTCTCTTCAAAGCTCCAGTTAAGTAAAGCAGCACTTGAACCAGAGATATAGATTTATCTTTCATAATCTGTAGGCTGTTTGTCTAGTATCTAACTAAGATACTTTAGGAATTGCTGTTAGTTAAAATGATGGCTTTCACACGGTGTCGCTAGTTCGTTATATATGTTCATTCTGTGCCTGTGTTGACTTTGTAGAGGACAGTTGTCTCTACAAGTGTCATTAAATTATTGCGAATGGTATGGTGCTAAAACAAAGCAGACCGTATCATTGCAGACTAACACTGTTGGAACAACCAACTGTAGCATTTAGTACGAAGAATGATTTAGAGTTTGCATCGGGAATAAACCCATAAGGCTGCTGGCAACACCCAACCTAGTGTTGTCATTATTAACAAGGAGCCGCCGAACAACGGGTGAATAACCATATCTCATATTTTTGTTGGTTAATATATATCAAGTTAGAAAATTACTGACTCAGAGTGTTAACATTGTAACAGCAAATCCTAGAAAATATGTGCTATTATTATTTCAGGATAATTGTGTGAGCCTCAACTAGGCTAGGCTAAAAATAACACAGACTGCCAAACGTGGCACGACCAAGTATTGATCACGCATTCATTCGGAGCCCAGTCACATAGACCTGCTAACTTCCAACTAGGGTAGATTGATATCAATTATTAATATAGCCCATAAATTATTTATAACACTGCAATTACCATCATGGATGCCTATAAGATCGGACAGCCACTTGCCGCTGAAAATATTTATTAACACTGGTGTACACTACTTTAGCAGCTGCATGTGTTCTATATATATA
>SDVV010038868.1:0-10687 GCA_016164225.1 Gammarus roeselii | reverse complement strand
TTGTGTGAAGAAGAGGGGTTGTGTGAAGAAGAGGGGTTGTGTGAAGAAGAGGGGTTGTGTGAAGAAGAGGGGTTGTGTGAAGAAGAGGGGTTGTGTGAAGAAGAGGGGTTGTGTGAAGAAGAGGGGTTGTGTGAAGAAGAGGGGTTGTGTGAAGAAGAGGGATTGTGTGAGGAAGAGGGGTTATGTGAAGAACAGGGGTTAGGTGAAGTATGAGGCAATGTGACGAAAAGGCTTGCCCGAAAGTAAGGGCTTGTGCTCATGAAACAATGACTAAATGAAGAAATGAGCTGACAGAAAGGAAAGGGTTAACTGGAAGGAATGAACCTTGCATGAAAAATGCTTGCCCTGAAAGAGTTGGCGTGAATATCAGTAGTGCCTGAGAAGCTCGATGGAGAAAGACTTGATAGAGAAACTCGATCAAGAGACTCGATTGAGTAGGACCTATTTTGGAAAGGATTTGTTTCAGATGAACTTGATTCACAAGGACTTGATTTAGAAAGAACTTGATTTAGAAAGAACTTGATTTAGAAGGAACTTGATTTAGAAAGAACTTGATTTAGAAGGAACTTGATTTAGAAAGAACTTGATTCACAAAGAACTTGATTTAGAAGGAACTTGATTTAGAAGGAACTTGATTTAGAAGGAACTTGATTTAGAAGGAACTTGATTTAGAAAGAACTTGATTTAGAAGGAACTTGATTTAGAAAGAACTTGATTTAGAAAGAACTTGATTTAGAAGGAACTTGATTTAGAAAGAACTTGATTTAGAAAGAACTTGATTCACAAAGAACTTGATTTAGAAGGACTTGATTTAGAAGGACTTGATTTAGAAGGACTTGATTTAGAATAACTAGATTTAGAAGGATTTGATTTAGTATTACTGGATTTGGGAGTTCCTAATCAAAAATTACCTGATTGAGAAGTACTCAATAGAGAAGAACGTAATAACTATAGTGAACACACCCTAACCATTGTGTATAGTAATAGTGTATAGTAATAATAATACAAATGTAGACAACGTAACGTTTGTTACCTCATACCATTATATACTTTTCTCCGATACTCCCTTGCATAGATCTGGCAAAGATGCGGATAGAATGTATCCAAAATACTCTGCTTAGATAATGTATCTTGTCCAACACTGAAGAACTGTCTACTTATGTAAGCGTCATTAGGAAGGAGGCCATCACAATCGGCCGTCAATGCCTCTCCAAGATCCTAGGGGAGTGTGGCGTGCCTGCGATGAAGGTTGCCATGGTTACCAAGGAGGAACTGGCATTGTTGAAACATAACTACTTTACATGCAACCAGCGTACCTTGAAGAAGTGAAGGCCTAAGACATGATAGCAAGCAGCCTTTCCAACTAACCATGGGTGGAAGAGGCACACGTTACTAATGGGACCTCATAGCAGCCGAAGCTCTATGAGGGAGGACCATCTAACCACCTCTTAAACACACATCCCCGGCCCTACGTTACTAATGGCACCTCTTAGCAGCTGAAGCTCTATGAGGGAGGACCATCTAACCTCCTCCTGAACACCCATCCCCGGCCCTATGGAAGTCACCTCAGCAGAAGCCATTATTACAGCTAATTTACTCCCTTCCGACATGGGGTTCCAGTATTTAGGTGAAAATTTCTAATGCACATCAATTAGGTCTTGCAAAACAGAAGCAGAAGCCTAGCAAGGAAAATTGAACTGGTGAGAACAGCTTTAGAGCAGGGATGATTTCAGAACATGGAAGGGCTTCAGAGCGTGGCAGGGTTTCAGAGCAGTGAAGGATCAAACCCTGACTGAGCTTAAAAGCTGCGAGGTCTTCAGAGATGTGAGGTCTTCAGAGCTCGGAGGTCTTCAGAGCTCAGAGGTCTACTGAGCAAGGAGGCCATCAGAGCTGGGAGGGCACGAGAGCAGAGGTAGCTTCAGAGCAGGAGAGACTTCAGAGTAGAAAATTATTTAGAGTAGGAAAGACTTCAGAGTAGGAAAGACTTCAGAGCAGGAAAGACTGCCGAGAAAATAATACTTCAGATCATGGAGAGTATAGGGCAGAGGTGGTTACAGAAAATGAAACGTGTCAGAGCAGGGAGGACTTCAATTCAGGAAGGGTTTCATAACCGAGAAGGCTTAAAAGCAAGGAAGGCCTCAGAGCAGGGAGGGTCTCGGAGTAATATGGCTGCAGAGCATGAGAAGAGAGTATAGAATAATGAGGTCCGCATTACAGCGAGCTCTTTGAACTACCAGCGGTCATTGATTTTGCTTGGCTACGTTATTAAAGCAACTAACAAAGTTATAGTAGCCTAAAATGACTCAGCTTCTGCCATCAGGAGTTCCATTGTATAATTTCTCAATTACCGTTGCAAATAAAATGTTATGGAGACCATACAACCCAGACCGTTTCGGAATACAATTGGGCAGAATATTCAAGATTGCAATGTTGATTTCCTTAGGGGAAGTTTGCTTTTATTCCGAAGAAGTCTCTCAATGTAGGGCTGAACATATACGCTTCCGAGAAAGTGTCTTGAATAAATGCAAAGTCCGCTGTCACTGCAGTATCATAGCTACGGATTTCGAGCTGTACTGGTGTTTTAATAATTACCAGCTGTTGTTTCTAGGAATAAAATGAGAAATTTAAGGAGGGTCTGGTCCAAGTGAAAATAGGGCTCACCATTGTTTGATTTAAAACTAACGTAAGGTCGCGGATTTTGCATGAATTGTGAGCAAGAAGTTGTCAATTTCATCATCTATGAAAGTCGAGGAAGATCGGATATGGAACAAAGATCAAAAATTTCTGACAATTGAAGCTGTGAGAAATTGTTGTTGAAGAGTTTAGTAGAGTGCACCCACCACTGGATCTCTGTATAAAGTAGTAGTAGTAGTAGTAGTAGCTTCTCTGTTCCACCGGAGCCGCAACGCGAAGTCAACGCACGCTCCCAGTAGGGCACGAAGATCCGCAAATTCTGGTAGATTCGCCCACCTTTGTGCGCGAGTTTAGATTAGAACTTTAAATTGATATCTCAGCATTGTAATGCGTTCATGAACGGAGAATAGTTAAACCGATCCGTAGAGTCCGGTAGGTTTTCTGAAAGAGATTATTTTTTTCCGGTTGGCTGCTTCTTGTGAGCAGGCGTTGTAGGTTGCACGGGGGGCTCAAGAAGGCTCGACGGGCTGCTGTGAGTGCATTTCAATCCATAGGTAAGTGTTTCACACTGATTAACACTTGGTGGCAACAGGGGCATGGTGGTGCGTCCGATCCCATGTCTACATCCGTTAGGTGGGTGTGGGTTATCCACGTGTGCCCGTGCATAGACGATTAATGAACACTTTGTCCCTTCTATTGGGAAAACTTCACGTCCCATCTCCTACGGACGGTTTAATTGCAGGCATTTTTTGTCCACTATGTTTCCACAAGTTGTTCTATCGAGATGTTAGACGGGGTTGATGATTGGAAACCAGTCTCGGTAATACATGGAAACAAATTGTTCTTGGTGAGTCCCACCTGTTTGGCGCGGGGATCTGCAAGCTCATTTCCTCTTATTCCCGCGTGTCCGGGAATCCAGCAGAATTCAACCGCCTGACCCGTCTCTGACATAGTGAATAAATCGTGCTGCATTTTACGAAGAACAGGATATTCATATTGCAGGTTTTTCAGTTGAGACTGAAAATACGACATATTTGGGGAGGCGTTCGGTTATAGTAGTGTATATGGCTAATTCGAGTGCGTGCAGCTCTGCAGAGAATACAGAGGCCTTTTATAAGGTTGCTAAGCGTGCAATTTCTCCGCACACGCCGGCAGCTCCCACTCCGCTCGCCGTTTTGGAGCTGTCAGTGTATATATTGGCAGTGCTCCGAGTACTGCTCCTCAAGTAGTCGTGAAAATTTTCTGCGGTACGCGGTACGTGCTGGCGGCAGTAGATTCCTAAGGATATGTTTGTAAATAAAAGTTGACCAGCGTAGGGCTAATCATCCACGTTGGTGCGTTGATTTGTAGGATTCGACAGGAGAATGAAGGATTGATAGCCTACGATTGATGTTGAGCGAGGTTAGTAAGTTGTCCACACGTAGTGAAAATGGTGTGCATAGAATCTTTTTTGCTGCGAAGTAGTAGTAGTAGTTTCTTTTGTTTTCCACCGGAGCTCCAACTTGTAGTCACTGACTGCTTCCCCGTAGAGCTAAATGATCCGTTGATTCTGCACAGCTTCGTGGACGAAGTTAAGTTAAAGTTCACAATTGATAGGTTGCACGGTTGCACGGGGGCTCAAGAAGGCTCGTCGGGCTGCTGAGAGTGCATCACAATCCATAAGTAAGTGTTTCCCACTGATAGCAACTTGGTGGCAACAAGGGCATGGTGGTGCGTCCGGTCCCATGTCTACGTCCATAATGTGATTGTGGGTTATCCACGTGTGTCCCGTGTATAAGCGGTTAATGAACACTTGATCTCCCTTATTAGAAAACCTGGCCTTCCATCCTCGTACGGATGGTTTACCTGCAAGCATTTTTTGTCCACTCTGTTGCCAAGAGTAGTTCCATCGTGATGTTATACGAAAGTTGATAACTGGGAACCAGTCTCGGTAAAGTATGGAGACAAATTGTTCAAGCTGGGTAGACACCCGTTTAGCGAGGGAATCTGCGCGCTAGTTTCATATTATTCCGACGTGTCCAGGGATCCAGCAGAACTCGACCGCTTGGCCCGCCTCGGACATCGTGAATAGGGCGTGTTGCATTTTTCTAAGGGCAGGGTGATCAAAGTGCCGAGTTTTCAGCTGTGTGAGAACACTCAGACTGTCTGAAAATATAACGAGTTTGGGGAGGCGGTCACTTTTTGTAATGGAGATGGCCAATTCGAGTGCGTGCAGCTCTGCAAAAAATACAGAGACCTCTTGGAGTAGGGTGGCCGAACTCGAGGTCCCTTCGCCTACGGCGGCAGCTCCCACTTCGTCCGATGTTTCGGAGCAGTCAGTGTATTTATGGCGGTGCTCAGAGTACTGTTCATCGATTAGTCGCGAGAATTCTCGGCGGTACGTGTTGGTTGGGGTTGTTGCTTCTGAGTACGTTTGCAAACCCAGGTTGACCAGCGGTGGGCTGATCATCCACGTTGGTGTGTTGATTTGGAGAATTCGATAGGAGAATAAAGGCTTGATTGCTTAGCGTCTGATGTTCAGCGAGGTCAGTAAATTGTCCACGCGTAGAGTTAGTAAGTTGTCCACGCGTGTTCTTCTTAGCCGCAAAGAGGAGTTTTTCAAGAATGTTGGCGACGTCACCGAGTGCTGGGCTATTGATGTAGCTCCTTGTCTTGAAATAGTACTGTAGTGAGAGTTTGTCTCTTCGGAGCGGAAGAGGAAGCTCGTTAGCAAGCACTTTCAGGGATTCGATGGGTGTGGAACGGAACGCACCGGTTGTGATACGCAGGGCGTTATTTACGAAAATTGAGAGAGGTTCAAGGGTGGTTTTGGCTGCTGAACCGTAAACAATTGCTCCATAGTCAATGCGAGAGCGTATTATTGTCCTGATTAACGTCATGCCGGCATCCATATCGGATCCGAATTTCAAGGATGTTACAGAGAGGATAAGTCCGGTTGCCTTTTTGCAGCGAGTCTCCACGGCTGGAATACGGGGTCGCCATGTGAGTTTAGGGTCCCACACAAGACCGAGGAATTTTATTGATTCCTCGTATACTAGCGGAGTGTTATTCAGCGTTAGGGCTGGTTATAGGTGTAAGCCGGGCACAAGAAAAAAGTGCATGCTTTTCGTTTTGGAAAGCAAGAATCTGAATCCGTTTAAGGAGGCCCAGTTCCCGACTAGGTTAAGATATTTCTGGAGTTTCTGTTGAATTGTTAAGAGGCTAGGGTGCTTGTAGCTTAATAGTGAATCGTCCACATCCAGTGATGCAAGCAATCTTCTGTCGCACGGGAGAATGTCTGCTATCTGGTCGATTCGGAGTATAAAAACATTGACACTGAGGACGTTTCCTTGGGGGACGCCAATTTCTTGCGGATAGGATGGTGACAGGGTGTCGCCGACCTTAACCGTGAAGGTGCGATTTTGCAAGAATTGGTGGATATAACGTGGTGAGTGGCCTATCAGCCCTTTGCAGTGGAGATCCTTCATGATGCCATATTTTCAGGTAGTATCGTATGCTTTTCCCACGTCGAAAAATATGGAAACCACGTTTTCCCCTCGGTTAAATGCCTGTCGAATGTCCGATTCCAGTCTTACAAGGTGGTCAGTCGTATTTTTATTTATTATTTGGTTCCAAGTTCCCAACGCGAAGTGTGGTCCGTCGTAGCGTGGCGCTTGCGGCCGCCACACTGGATACGGTTCAGCCCAGCATGTATATCTTGGTAGTCGACATAGCGCGTGGTTATCATTCTTTCCATGGTCTTTCAGAGGACGCTGGTAAGAGCGTTGGGGCGATAGTAATGTGGCTCACCGTGGAATTTCCCGGGTTTTGGTATCGAGATAATTACAGATTCCCGCCATTGATCGGGGAAAAATGAATTTGAATACAGAATGTTGAACACTTTTAATAAGTGCTCACGGGCGCCATCTGGGAGATTCTCGATCATGTTGATGTGCACCCGGTCTGCACTGGTGAAGTTTCTCGTGTATGGTCTATGACGCACTGTAGTTCGTAGAGCGGGAAAGGTTTGTTGTAGGCCTCTTCGTTTCTAGAAGTGGTCAAGATGTTCACTTTTTCGCAAGTTCTTTTCCGGTTGAAAAGCAGTCGTGTAGTTTGTTGATTGCGATATCTGTCTAAAAGTTTGAGCTAGTTTATTTGCGATTTCCGCTTGGGAAGAATAAGTTCTGTCTCCATCTGAAAGGATGTTAGTAGGTCGCTCGTTTTTTTCCTGGATACGTCGGATTTTTTCCCACACTTGGGAGACGGGGGCATTTCGAATAATAGTGTTGACTAACTGAGCCCAACTTTCAGGTTTCTTCTTCACTCAAAGTTTTCGGTATACAGCAGATACCCTTTTCCACGCTACTCGGTTCCTGGGGGACCGTGCACGTCGGTAGGCAATGTATAGCCTTCCACGGTCATCTCTTGCTTCTTGCACCTCACGGCACCACCATGGTTTCGGAAAGAAGGTTGAAGGGGCATATTGGGGAATGCTTGCCTCGGCTGTGGCTTGAAACTTCTCGTATAGTTAGGCGACGAGGTCGTGTTCCGAAATGTTTTCGGGGATGCCATCCATATTGCTCCGCGCGATGTGTGCTGAGTATTCCAGCCAACTGGCTTTCCAGTAGTTGAATACAAGTTCTTGTGAGGCAGGGTTTCTTGGTTGGTTGGTGGAAGCGATATGATGACTGGGTTATGGTCACTGTCGCGTGTTGTATTTGTGTTTGCTTCCATGTTCGACCAAGGTCCCAACGCGAAGTTAATGCAGACTCCCCCGTAGGGCGGTACTGTCGCGTGTTGAAGGCAAAACTCCCCGATCGTGTTGGGGTGCCAGAGGGGGAAGCATATGGATAAATCGATGGCAGTTTCCCTTTCGGGGGTGATTCGGGTGGGTTGTCCGTCGTTGAGAAGGACCAGGTTGTGAGTGTTTATGGTGTTAGCCATTATCACTCCCCTGGGGTCTGTTCTCACGCATCCCCATGTTTCATGGTAGCTGTTGAAGTCTCTAAGGAGGAGTATTGGCGAGGGCAGTTAATTTATCAATTCGGTCATTAGTGCTTCCGAGAGGTCATGGCTTCGTGACGAGTCGATGGATACTAATGATATTGACCTTGAGACGCATATCTTTATAGCGATAGCTTGGTGTTATGTCCTCAGGGGAAGAGGGAGGTACGCTTTGGTGGATCACAAGTGCCAATCCACCGTGAGCAGTCACGTTGGTGTGGCCATCGCGGCGGTTTGATCTCTAGGAGGCCTTTAACCAAAGAATTTTGGGGAGCGATTAAGGAAAGTAATAGCGTCTTTCCTGTTACAGAGTTTTTGTCAGTCCCACCGAAGTATTTTGGTGTTAATTTAAAAGGCTGTTCACTCTCAGACCTTGATGATGTAGAGTGGTCGCGTGTTTTGCTGGAGCTTTTGTGGTGTTCGCGTTTTTGAGTTTACCCAGGGGTTCCGGGTCAGGAGTGTTCACTGGAGTGTCCGCCTTCGGTGGAACGCGGTCTGCTGTGCTTGCTGCGGTCGCGGCTGCAAGTGTTCTTGTGGGAGGACGAGAGTTTGTGCTCTTTGTATTCGCTTTGTGGGCGTGTGCGTTCTTCTTCTGTGGTGGCCTTTTTGATCTGCGCGGGTGGTTGTGCGGAGTGCAAGCTATTTGGGCCAGGCCAGGTAAGATGACAGGTTGTTCAGAGGTCTCGTGTATGAGTTTTTCGAGGTAAGCGCCGTCGTCGAGGCCGTGATCGTTCTCGCTGGTGGCGTGTTCGTGAATTGGGTTGTTAACAGGGGATCGTGTCCCTCGCAGTGGTTTTCCACGAATGGAGCCGCATTTGAGACAGGTGGAGGTAGTTCTGGATTCTTGTCCTGGCCGGCCGTTATTTGAAAGTTGTTACTCTTCTAAATGCTGTGTGGCGCCTGGGCCTCGGAGGCTTCTTCTTCTCTTTGCCTTTTCGTTTTTATAGTAGTGAGCGTTGCTGCGTGGTCAACTGCAGGGGATGCATCCATCTCGGCGTCCTCCTGGGCACCGCATAAATTATTTCTAGGACTGTGCATCTGTGGTGCAGGGGCGGTCGCTTGGCTGAGTGAAGAAGCACTGCAGCCAGGTAGGAGTGTTGGAGTCTTGTTACGATGTTGTCTTGACGATGTGTGGACGTCATCGGGGAAGTTTGGTTGAATTGACGATTTGACTGTTTTGCCATAATTGAGGCGGTTTGAGTTATTGTTTTTCCAGATTTGGATGGCTTGTTTTCGTGTATCTCTGCGTTCGTTTTGTGTGATTGTTGCCTGCCTCATAGTAGCATTTAGGGTGGCTGGCTGTGCAGTCTTTTCTGTCATGCTCGCCGGCGCACTTCCTACAACGTTAAGGTGTATGCGGCTGGCAGTATGCGATGACGTGTTTTTTTTTAACATTCGGGGCCATGTTGCAGCAGGGTAGGTTTGGGTTCTTCCTTTTTCACCGGGGATTACTATGAGTTCCGGTGCGTCGTATTCTGGGAAGGTAATTTGGTATGCAAATAGTAACTTTGAGTTTGTGTATGTGGGTAATCTTTCGTATAGCGTTACTTTGTTAAGGTTTTACGACGTGGGCCAGATACTTCTTTCCCTGTCGTTGGATGTCTATCGGTTTTTCTCTTAGTGGTTAGGAGAATGACTGCATTAATATAGTGGATTGGTTGAAATGCAACTTTGCTTGCATCGCTATCTTTGGTGCCGGTCTTCTCTTTTGGGAAGGAGTGTCATCTTGGGAAGAGCGTATCAAGACCACGGCCTCTCGTCGCCGACCCTGGGATCCATCTGGTATTAGAGGATTCCTCTCTCCGTCTATCCTCCGGGTAATCTCCATGTCAGGTAGGGTGGGCGTTTACTCAGTAGTAAAAGCAGTGCGGTTCTTTGGATTGGCGCGGCTGGGGATCTTCCCGCTCTTCATGGTCGTCTTGGGAGCCGTATGAACATCTATGCTTACCATTACAGTTTCTGTTCGTGTATCCGTATTTCGGGCATTTATAACACCGCATTGGACGTCTTTCAAATGATATGACCTGGTTTTGGTGGCGCAGAAGGGAATGTCTAGGTACTCAGGTTGGGTAGGGCAATTTAAATTCAATATTAGGGCTGTGGTGGTGTCTCTTCTTGGTATGATTTTTGGTGCGATCCTTGCTTCGACCACGCAGTCCTCGTATTGAACGAGACCAGTGATGTGCTCCTAGATTTCCACCTTCGGGATATCTTCAACGTAAATCAAACCTGAAAATGTATGGCATTTGACATAGTCTAGTCTTGGAGAGAATTGTGTCACTTTGAAGTTTTGTATCTACCCTGATGGCAAAGTTTTCGTCGCCGCTGAGGGTGAAGCTCAGGACTGGATGGTCAGTGAAAGAGCCCAGCTCTTTTCCCCGAGTGTGTGAACAAATATCCGGGCTATCGCTAGCGTCGAACGTGATCTTCAGATGCTCGGGAAAGGTGGGACTATTGTTGAACAGGTTGTGTTCATTAAATGGCGTGTGCTGCTCTTCCTTGCAGCCGTCGGAGCTCGGTTGGGGTTTTTGTGGGGTGGAGAGTTGTTGCGGATGTCATCGGATGTGGAGGCGCTTGCGTAGATCGCGTGTTCTTTGGTTTGTTGGTTTCCTACGAGTTTGCGGATATTAAAAAATATTGCTTTGACATGACTCTCGAGTCTCGTTAGACGGTAGTCGATAGTGCTAGGTCCTGCGGTGAAGTCTTCAGCTTTTTGCTCAGAGAGGCCGGCCGCTTGGCTTGGTAGATTCCCGATTTCCTGAATGTTCCTGGTCAGCTCGTCGATGCGGTCGTCTCTTCGGTCATCTTCGGCTGAGGTGACGCTGGTTGTCTTGGAGAGACTGACGTTCTTCGTTGTTGGGATCCTGGTCTTCGTCGCTCCGAAGGGGATGCTGGCCCTCCCTGGATGGGACTTCCTTCTTCCCGCCATCGGCCTCCTGGTTCACGCCAGGGGCCAAGCGGCTCACTCATGAAGGCCTCTAGACCAGCTATATCGAATCTACAGTTAAATTCACACGCCCATTGAGAAAACTAACGTGCGATTTAAGGTCCCAGCAAAAACTAGAGACGG
>SDVV010038867.1:0-10688 GCA_016164225.1 Gammarus roeselii | reverse complement strand
TTTGTGTGTGTGTGTGTTTATATGTTTGTGTTTGTTTATATATAGTGATTGGCATACGTTCAGACGAACTTTGAAGGCCTTCAACTTCTAGACCATTGGTTTGATAAAATTAGTATAACAATTTTCCTTAAGCGCTCTGCATGTTTTTTTAAAATGAGCAGCTTGGCTGCTCTGTAACTCATACAGAAGCTTCAGAATAAGTCATTGAAGATGGGGGTTAAATATCGCGTTGATCAACTTTGAATAGCTTTTACTTCTTGACTGTTGGTTCAATTAACTAAGATTATCAAATTTCATAAAGCGCTCTGTATGCTCTTTAAATTGAGCAGCTTGGATGCTCTCTAGCTTATAAGGAAGCTTCAGACAAAGTCATTGAAGATGGGGGTAATATATCGTATTGACAAACTTTAGAGGCCTCTTACTGCTAGACCGTTAGTTTGATCAACTTGTGTTATCAAATTTCTCGAAGCGCTCTGCATGTTCTTTAATTTGAGAAGCTTGGTTGTTCTGTAACCTCTACGAAAGCTTCAGGCTAAGTAATTGAAGATGAGAGCATAATAACGTTTGACTAAACTTTAAAGGGCTTTTACTTATAGACTCATGGTTTACCAACTAAGGTTATCAAATTCCTTGAAGCGCTCTGCATGCTCTCCAAAATAGGCAGCTTGGTTGCTCTGTAACCTATACGGAAACTTCAGGCTGAGCCATTGAAGGTGGGGGTAAAATATCGTGTTGACCAATTTTGAAGGCCTTTTACTTTTAGACCGTTGATTTCATCAACTTGGGTTATCAAGTTTCCCAAAGCACTTTGCACGCTTTTCAAAAAGATAAGCTTGGTTGCACTGTAACCCATACGGAATTTTCAGGCTAAGTCATCAAAGATGGGGGTGGAATAACGTATTGACCAACTTTGTAGACCTTATACTTCTAGATTGTTGGATTGATCAGCTTGTGATATAAAATTTCCTAAAGCGCTCTGTACGCTCTTTAGAATGAGCAGCTTGGTCGATCTGTAACCTGTACGCAAGCTTCATGCTAAGCTATTGAAGATGGGGGTAAAATAGCGTATACACCAACTTTGTAGGCCTTATACTCCTAGACTATGAGGTAAATCAACTTGGGTTATAAAGTTTCCTAGAGCACTCCGGATCCTCATTAAAATGAGCAGCTTGGTTGCGCCCTTGCCCATACGGAAGTTTCAGGCTAAACCATTGAAGATGAGGTTGAAATAATAATAATAATAATAATAATAAAAGCTTTATTAACAACCATCATGGGCATAGTATTACAATTGAGACATCTTATTTCTAGGGTTACAGGGAGAACAAAGACGTGAGACCAGCTTTGAAAGATTGTATCTTCTAGACCCTTAGTTGAATCAACTTAGGTTATCAAATTTCTTAAAGTGCTCTTTATGCTCTTTGAAATGGGCAGCTTGGATGCTCGCTAGCTCACACGGAAGCTTCACATAAAGTCATTGGAGATAAGGGCAAAATATCGTATTAACCAATTTTAAAAGCCTTTCACTCATAGACAGCAGGTTCGATCAACTTGGGTTTTCAAATTTCTTGAAGCGCTTCGCATGCTCTATAAAATGAGCAGCTTTGTTGCACTGTAACCCATAAGAAAGCTTCAGGCTATGTCATTGAAGATGGGGGTAGAATATTGCATTGACCAACTTTGAAGGCCTTTCACTTCTAGATTGTTGTATTGATCAGCTTGTGATATAAAATTTCCTGAAGTGCTCTGTACGCTCTTTAGAATGAGCAGTTTGGTTGATCTGTAACCCATACGCAAGTTTCATGCTAAGCTATTGAAGATGGGGGTAAAATAGCGTATAGACCAACGTTGTATGACTTATACTCATAGACTATACTGTGAATCAACTTGGGTTATAAAGTTTCCTTAAGCGCTCCGCATCTTCATTTAAATGAGCAGCTTGGTTGCGTCCTAGCCCATGCGGAAGCTTCAGGCTAAGTTATTGAAGATGAGGTTTAAATAACGTAAGACCAGCTTTGAAAGATTGAATCTTCTAGACCCTTAGTCGGATCAACTTAGGTTATAAAATTTCCTAAAGTGCTCTTTATGTTCTTTAAAATGATCAGCTTGGATGCTCGCTAGCTCAAACGGAAGCTTCACATAAAGTCATTGGAGATGGAGGCAAAATATCGTATTAGCCAATTTTAAAAGCCTTTCACTCCTAGACAGCTGGTTCGATCAACTTGGGTTTTCAAATTTCTTGAAGCGCTTTGCATGCTCTATAAAATGAGCAGCTTTGTTGCACTCTTCCCCATAAGGAAGCTTCAGGCTAAGTCATTGAAGATGGGGGTAGAATATTGCATTGACCAACTTTGAAGGCCTTTCACTTCTAGACTATTGATTCGATCATCTAACGTTATCAAGTTTCACAAAGTGCTCTGCATGCTCTTCAAAATGAGCAGCTTAGCTGCTCCTTGGCCCATACAGAAGCTTCATGCTAAGCCATTGAAGATGGGGTCGAAATAGTGTTTGACCAGCTTTGAAAAAATGTATCTTCTAGACTCTTGGTCGGATCAACTTGTGTTATCAAATTTCCTAAAGCACTCTGCATGCTCTTTAATATGAGCAGCTTGATTGCTCAGTAACCTATACGGAATCTTCAGCTAAGCAATTGATGACGGGGGAAAAAATATCGTATTGTCTAACTTAGAAGGCCTCTTACGTTCAGACCGCGAGTTACATACAAGCAATTTTGATGAGCTCATTCCGTTTTCACAAAAAAATATTTGGCAAACGTACGAAATGAACAGTTCACATATTGATACATTTTAATTTCAATTCAAGCCGTTTTGAATGTGCATTTCAAGATAAGTAGAAACCAGAGTATCGTCTTGAGAGGTTTCAAGTCGTCCTAAGGTGTTTAGAATAATTCAATTTCACGGCTCCCAGAATGTATCTCGCTCAAGTAATCCCTGCTCGGTATGTGTTATGCTATACTGAGTAAGATAATGTTTGAATCAGTAAAATCGAGCATCATCTTTTAATTTTTATTTAAGAAAAGGCATTCTATGAATATTCACATATCAGCAAGGTGTTGTAAATTGAGAAAAGTGACAACCAGAGTTTATCATGTCAGTTGTTTCACAGTATACGCATTATTTGAATGTATTGGACACTATTAATTATATATAGGTATATAAATTTGTCAACAAATGACACTGGATAGTGATATGGCATCTAGTTATTTATGTTAATAGCCAGAAACTGAAACAAAGGCTCGAAGCCGAACGATGAAGAAGTTTCGCTAGTGTATTTTAAGAAAAGTGAAAAATACAGTACAGTCATGAGGGTTTTCAAGTCGCCCAGAGGTGTTCAAGGGAATACTTTTTCACGGCTCCTGGGAAGTATCTCGCCCACGTAATCACTGATATGTATGTGTTGTGCTCTACTGAGTACAATAAAGTTTAAATCAATGAAATCGAGCACCATTTGGGAATTTTATTCACGAAAAGGAAGCTTCATGAATATTCCCTCATTAGTCAAGCATTGCAAATTGAGAAAAGTGAAAAACAGTTTATCTGGTCAACTTTTCCACTCTAAACGCATTGATTGAATGTATTGGACACTAAATTTTTTATTTTTATGCATTTAAACTTGTAAACAAATAACACTGGATAGTGATATGGCATCTAGTTATTCATGTTAATAGTCAAAAACTGAAAAATAGGCTAGAAACCGAACGATGAAGAAGGAGGGTGAGGGAGGAGCGGGACTGGGGGAAAGGGGTGTGTGACATGCACGATATCCATTGAAAGCGCACCCTACCCCACCACAGTGCCCCCCCTGTCAACTGCCTCCACCGGTCATCTACATGCACTCAATTTGAATGTTTTGAATATTGACACGCATTGGATCAACCCAACTTGAGCAAACAATAACCAACTCACTGGTATTCGATAAAACCCAACTCAATTCCACTTGATCAAACTGAATCAAACTCAACGCAACTGATCTAAACTCAATCCCACTCAGTTCAGGAACCTGTTCAGGTGGCCAACACTGATGACGTGTTAAGTGTTGTACACCAGCTGCATGGCAAATTAATCGATGTCGGGGGGAAAGGGATGGGCCGCAGATGGCTAAAATTTCTCAAATTGAACCTAAGTAGGGGTCAATAGACCCACCTGTTCAGGTGACATATACTGATGACGTGTTGTTTGTTTTACACCAGCTGCATGGCAAATAAATCGATATCGGGGAAAAGGGGATGGGCCGCAGATGGCTTAAGTTTTTCAAATTGGACCTAATTAGATGTCAATAGATCCACCTGTTCAGGTGACACATACTGATGACGTGTTGTTTGTTGTACACAAGCTGCATGGAAAAATAATCGGTATCGGGGGAAAAGGGATGGGCCGCAGATGGCTCAAGTTTTTCAAATTGGACCTAATTAGATGTCAATAGATCCACCTGTTCAGGTGACACATACTGGTGACGTGTTGTTTGTTGTACACCAGCTGCATGGAAAAATAATCGGCATCGGGGGAAAAGGGATGGGCCGCAAATGGCTCAAGTTTTTCAAATTGGACCTAATTAGATGTCAATAGATCCACCTGTTCAGGTGACACATACTGATGACGTGTTGTTTGTTGTACACCAGCTGCATGGCAAATTAATCGATATCGGGGAAAAAAGGATGCGCCGCAGATGGCTCAAGTTTTTCAAATTGGACCTAATTGGATGTCAATAGACCCACCTGTTCAGGTGACACATATTGATGACGTTTTGTTTGTTGTACACCAGCTGAATGGCAAATTAATCGATATCGGGGCAAAGGGATGGGCCGCAGATGGCTCAAATTTCTCAAATTGATCCTGAATGGGGCTTAATAGATCCACCTGCTCAGGTGACACACACTGATGACGTGTTATGTGTTGTACACCAGCTGCACGGCAAAATAATCGGTATCGAGGGAAAAGGGATGGGCCGCAGATGGCTCAAATTTCTCAAATTGGACCTAAATGGGGGTCAATCGACCCATCTGTCCAGGTGAAACATACTGATAACGTGTTGTTGGTTGTACACCAGCTGTATGACAAATTAATCGATATCGGGGAAAAAGGGATGGGCCGCAGATGGCTCAAGTTTTTAAAATTGGACCTAATTGGATGTCAATAGACCCATCTGTTCAGGTTACACATAGTGATGACGTTGTTTGTTGTACACCAGCTGCACGGAAAAATAATCGGTATCGGGGGAAAAGGGATGGGCCGCAGATGGCTCAAATTTCTCAAATTCGATCTAAGTGGGGGTCAATAGAGCCATCTGTTCAGGTGACACATACTGATGACGTGTTGTTTGTTGTACACCAGCTGCATGGCAAATTAATCGACATCGGGGAAAAGGGGAAAGGGGCTGGGCCGCAGATGGCTCAAATTTTTCAAATTGGACCTAATTGGATGTCAATTGACCCACCTGTTCAGGTTACACATAGTGATGACGTGTTGTTTGTTGTACAACAGCTGCCCGGAAAAATAATCGGTATCGAGGGAAAAGGGATGGGCCGCAGATGGCTCAAATTTCTCAAATTCGATCTAAGTGGGAGTCAATAGAGCCACATGTTCAGGTGACACATACTGATGACGTGTTGTTTGTATTACACCAGCTGCATGGCAAATTAATCGATATCGGGGGAAAAGGGATGGGCCGCAGATGGCTCAAATTTCTCAAATTGGACCAAAATGGGGGTCAATAGACCCACCTGTTCAGGTGACACATACTGATGACGTTTTGTTTGTTTTACACCAGCTGCATGGCAAATTAATCGATATCGAGGGAAAAGGGATGAGCCGCAGATGGCTCAAATTTCTCAAATTGGACCTGAATGGGGGTCAATCGACCCAACTGTCCAGGTGACACATACTGATGACGTGTCGTGTGTTGTACATGAGTTGCACGGACAATTAATCGATATCGGGGGAAAGCGATCGGCCGCAGATGGTTCAATTTTCTCAAACTGTACCTGATTGGTGGTCAATAGATCCCCCTGTTCAGGTGGTTGGGTAAGTCCCCAATCGCTCCTCTCCTCTCCTTTCCCATACTCCTCCTTCCCTCATGACCGAAATCCACAGTTAATTTATTCACTTCTAACTCTCGGGTCCGAAATCCACAGTTAAGGTACTCACGTCTAATCACCAGTCCCAAAATCCACAGTTAAGATACTGGCTTCGGTAATGCGTAGCTAACATCACCTAACCACCTAACATAATGAAAAAACTCATATGCTTATTTATACGTGGGATGTCGAGAAAACATGTTTTTTACCAGTCCAGAAATCTACAGTTCCAATACCTTAGCTAACCTAACCACAGGAACGTATGACGTCATGTCGAACCTAACCTAATGAAAAACACATATGCTTATTTTGACGTAAACGTCGAGAAAACATGTTTTTTCCGAGGTCGAAAATCCTCAGTTAAGGTACTCACGTCTAACCCCCAGTCCCAAAATGCACAGTTAAGATACTGGCTTCGGTAAAGCGTAGCTAACCTCACCTAACCACTTAACATAATGAAAAACTCATATGCTTATTTTTACGTGGGACGTCGAGAAAACATGTTTTTTCCAGTCCAGAAATCTACGGTTCCAATACCTTAGCTAACCTAACCACAGGAACGTATGACGTCATGTCGAACCTAACCTAATGAAAAACACATATGCTTATTTTGACGTGAAACGTCGAGAAAACTTGTTTTTTTCAGATCAGAAATCCACAGTTCCAATACCTTAGCTAACCTAACCACAGGAACGTATGACGTCATGTCGAACCTAACCTAATGAAAAACACATATGCTTATTTTGACTTGGGACGTCGAGAAAACATGTCTTTTTCAGGTCAGAAATCCACAGTTCCAATACCTTAGCTAACCATCCCTAACCACTCTCCCTCCCCCCCCTCCTTGTGACGTCATGAACACGTCACAACCTGTAGGGCAAATGACGACAAGGACCCGGGTAATTTCACTGGAGAGAAGTGTTTCCTGGGGTAATTTTGACCTGTCAAAATCCACAGTTAAGGTTCTGGTCCCGCCCCAGTAGCTAAAACACCCATTATGTTAGCTACCAATGGTTGTTAGCTAAGGCATAAACTTGTACGCGTATGTTCCCTGACAGCAAAATGCGAGGTCAGAAATCCACAATTAAGATAACCTAACCTAATCTATTCTAAGTTAACCAAGAATCATGTTTCATCGTTCGAGATTTCCTGCTTACTTATGATACTCATTCATCGATTTATGATATATTCATATCCATCCTCTCCACATGACTCTACATTTTGATCTCTCTTTTGCAGTTTTGTTACACACTTCTAATTTGATCTAGCAAATTCCATCTATTTCCTTATGTAAATTACATCGTTTGTTTCATTGTTATCGCTATTTTCATATGATTCTTGATTTTTTTTTACACAATTCTACATCTCTTCTACACATAATTCACACCTATCAAAACCTAACCTAACCTAACCTTATGTATGGTATTCAGTCATTGATATATACGAATGAAGCCCTCCACACGACTCTAAATATCTTTTTAACATATGTGTTATTTATTTCGTTTCACTCTCGACCCAATTTTAGTTAGCAGAAAGGTCCCATTTTCAACTTAGATGGATTGAATGTTACGAGTATATTATATTTGCACCCAGTTTCATACAAACGGACACAAGGTCTCTCACTATGTTTTCTTATTTTACTATCTCCTGGCACTACATCCTTTGACGACTTGCACGTCAAATTTGCCTTTCCTTGCCTATTATTTTCATATTTTTGACGATGACTTCGTTTCAGATGTCGCCCCACATTACTGGTGGCTTTATGTTTATACAATTACATCTCTTTTTGACAAAGATTACAGGCCCCCATCATCCTATTTTTTTCAAACAATGGGTGACTTAAGCTATACCCCATCTTTCCACAACATAATCACAACGTTGACTGAGCAAGATCTCATCGGGCTGATTAATACCCTACCAATCTGTAAAACATCTAGATCATTTACCCCGAGATACTGTAGGTTTATGGCATCGTTTTACGCCTTAAAACCTATGCTTCTGACGATTTCGACAATTCTATGTTACCTCTGACTGACACGATGTTTGTAATTCATTGCTTAACCTTTGAGTTTAGGAGGAAAATATAAACATTTCGTTGAGAATTCACATAGTTTTATTAGTATATATAGTATTATTTATAGATCTTGCTGGATGCATCAATACTTTCTACTTCGCTGTTTTGATTTGAAACAGCATGATTCGTACATCCAACCATACCCATCATCACTATGTTTCAGTTTCCTCTCAAATTTCTTCATATACTCCATCATATCTTTGATACGAACACCGAAGGCTGTTCCATTCCCGTGAGTCCAGAAATGTATTGCTTTTCTACGTGATCTTTAATTATTCTAATCTTCTCCAATTCAAGGTTATGCCGATCTTCACCCAAAAGAAATAGATGCATACAATCTAGATGTTCTTATGTTCTTAGGTAAAATTTATTTTCCACCACCTCAGCTTTATTATACTTGTGAAGGTTTTCTGCTTGGATCATATCAATTTCAAGATTTACCTTCTTATTTTCTTTGAACTCTGTTACATACGACTCGAATGTATCGAAATCAGTTACCCATATCCTGCTTAATTTGCTTTTCATCCATGTATGAATAATTTTCCCCACTCATAAGATTCTTGTTCAACGCATTTGTAGAAAAGTGTTATTTCCAACAGTACTAAATATTTGTTCGAACCAAGCCATATCATCATCGGAGATTTTTTCATCTAACACACGTTAACAAAATTTTGAGACGTGAACATATTTTTTTTTCTAAGACGACACGTATGTCTCCACTTAATCTCAACAGAACACTGACTCCAATCTCGGTTTACAGCTAGCTATTATAATACGATTTCATGTTTTTTGTTTGGCAAAACATTAGACCTAACGTTGCTCAAAAAGGTGTGAAACGATGCCATAAACCTATCTTGTGGTAAATGAACTAGATAAGTTACAGATTGGTAGGATATAAATCAGAGTCCGATCAGATCTTGCTCAGTCAATGTTTTGATTCTGTTGTGGAATGATGGGGTATAGCTTAAGTCACAGATTGTTTGAAAGTAATGTGGTGGTGGGGGTCTGTGATCTTTGCCAAAAAAAATGGAACAAACACAATTCCACCAGTAATGTGTGGCGACATCTGAAACGAAGTCATCGTCATGAATATGAAAGTTATAGGAAAGAAAAGGCAAATCAGAAGTGCAAGTCGTCAAAGGATGTAGTGCCAGGAGATATTGAAAAAAAATACGAAAACACAGTGTGAGACCTTGTGTCCGTTTGTATGAAACTGGGAACAAATATGATATAACTGTAACATTCAAATCATCTAAGTTTAAAAATGGGACCTCTCTGCTAGGTTAGGTTAGGTTTTGATGAGTGTGAATTACATGTAGAAGATATGTAGAAATGTGTCAAAAAAATTATAGGAAAATATCTATAACAATGAAACAAACGATGTCATTTACGTGGGAAAATGGATGAAATTTGCTAGATCAAAATTAGAAGTGTGTATCAAAACTGCAAAAGATTGATCAAAATGTAAAGTCAAGTGGTGAGGATGGATATGAATATTTCATAAATCGTTGAATAAGTATCATACGTAAGCAGGAAATCTCGAACGATGACACATAATTCTTGGCTAAATTAGATTAGGTTAGGTTAGGATGAGTAAAAATCTTTTACCCTAACATGCCGTGAAGCTAATCCACATTAAATATCTTGTAACAAAAGCAATGGACTTTGCTTTAATGGAAAAAATCACAGATCAGAGGTAAAATGCTACAGATGTCAACCGACCCTGAATATGCAAACAAATGTGTGTATGTGTCTATATTGTGCCGGCATTGACCCCTGCATACGCCTACATTATGCCGGCATATGTCAGCATCAACCATGTATACGCCTACATTATGCCGGCATATGCCGGCCTCAACCCTGTATACGGCTACAATATGCCATGACCGATCCTGCGTATAGGTGTGTACCTGGTGTGTGATATTAGAAAAAAACTACTTAAAATAGAGCCGTGTGGAGGAATTTGATATGTACGTCGCACAAAATAATGACTAGATATCATACATAACCATCAAACTCTAATGAAAATATATCATTATTGCTTAAGTTGGTTAGGTTAGGTATTAACGTATCTGGTGGTGAATGGCAACTCTTTTTGCATTCATTGATATTGATCTATGTTGTCGTACATTGATATATTTCGCTAATTATGTACGTAAGGCATATCCTAGATCTTGTTGACAGTGGACCTTACATCACAGATCTGTAGTAAAATGTAGGAGTGGATTTATTCAGTATTCGTTATAATACACGAAAATGGTAGGAGCAACAAACCCAACATCACAGCGAAAAATATTATTATAAAAGTAAAACCATTCATTAAACTTGCTAACCAAATATATTGGGGTTAACATAAAAAAATACATGTAAAATCATTACCAACACTCTAACAAACATAACCAACACTGATATATGCGAGCAACATATATTACAATTTTTAGCACTGCAGTCTACCAGCGAGCGATCACTTAACATTACTTGAAACTAATCAATATTACTGGACATGTAACAAGCAAAGTG
>SDVV010038866.1:0-10688 GCA_016164225.1 Gammarus roeselii | reverse complement strand
TACATACATAAACATACATATACACATATATATGTATATGTACATAAGTACACACTCATACACACATGCATATATACATTAACTTCTTCTCCGTGCCGAGCATGTGGGATATATTCTCCACATCATTAACACTTTATTTTAGTATTTCTTATTTCGTGGGCCCTATAATTTACCTGTGCCTTTTTTTCGTGGTGATCGATTTTGGATTAGTTATATAATTATCTATCGTTAGACGCCCGCAGGGGCCAAAGGTGGACTATGTGGTGTGTTAGTCTAGTCCAACCTACGGTGGGAGAATTTGCGCTCTCCCGGGCGGCTAATAAATGTCCGAGCACAGCTAGGCGTTTTGATGGCTAAATGGTGAAATAATGTTGATGTTGATCTTAGAGAGAGGAAGTCTTCAATGGCACTGTGCATGGAGGGGACGAGGCGAGTCGAGGCAGGTTAAAGCGAGTAAAGACGAGTCGACCGGCGAGGCGACGAGTCGTGACGAACCGAGGCTGGTTGAGACTAGGTGACCCGGGAATGGGGGGTACTTGTGAGACCCGCGGGTCTCGAGAGACCCGGGCGACTTGAAAGACCAGGAAGATTTGGGAGGACCCACTTGGACCCTTCCGGGGCCCTTTGGGACACCCTTGAGACCCGAGCCCCTTTGGGACCCTCATGAGAAATTTTGGGACCCGTTGAGGCCCCTCTGAATCCTGGCATCCCTGCTTCCCTCTCCCCACGCTGTAAAACCCATGCACAGGAAAATGTATATGTGTGAAATGCTTGAGTAGAACAATCAATTATTACAGTCCGCTGATTACTGGCACAGAGGGCGAGGGTCGCGACGAGGCTGGTTGAGGTGCGTCGAGGTCAGTCGAAACATGTCGAGGCGAGTTGAGTTGGTCGCGACGAGCAGAGACTGGCCGAAATGATTCGAGACAAACCGAGATGAGCTGAGACGAGGGGTCTCGGGAAGACCCGGAAACTTGGGTTACCCTTCGGGATTCATATGGCTCTTTTGGGACACAAGGAACCTATGCCCCCCCCCCACTCAATGCTCTTGAACTATAAGTGCGAAATCAATAGTCTGAGCAGTTTTATATGAACATGACAAACCTGCCTTTACTTTCTTCACGATCCACAATTTCGTCATGTATTATAATGCTGGTGTATATGTGCGGTAGTTCATGTTTGTGATTTTGTGTGAGGGTGTTTTTTCTTTAGTTTGTGCTCGCTCGCGCGTGTACGGACCATATGCAGTTTCTGGGGTTGACCTGGACTGCGCAGCTATAAAACCTTGTGACGCGTTGCGGTTGGAGTTGATCTAATCCGTGAAGCCATAGACCTTGTAATATCTGTGCGCACTGTCGCGCGTGCATATTACTCCTGGAGTTCTGAGTGGTTGGAGGCGGGGAATCGTTTTGTCAGAGTCTTTGTCTTACCTGAATAAACAAATTGTACCTCCACTAAACTAGACCGCGTAGCTGTAAACATTGTGTATCGTTGCAGTCGGAGCTGGTTTTGTCCGTGTAGCCGTAAACCTTGTACCAGTCCCAACGATGATACATGTGCGCACTAGTGTGCGTACACATTACTCTTGAAGTTCTAAACGATTGGAGGCGAGGATACGTTCCGTCTGAGTTTTACCTGAATAAATGAAGTGTACTGTGGTCGACCGAAACCTTGTACTAGTCTTGACAATGCTACCTGTACGCACTAGCGTGCGTACAGGTGCGAAGCTCTAAATGATTGGAAGAGGAGGTCCGTTTCGTCTCGTCAAGCGTTTATCTTATGCGCACCAACTTGCGTCTGACGTTGCTTAAATTTTCAACTTTTTATAACTTTAAGAGCATTTTTTTCTTGCACACTGAGCCGTGCGAGCCTACTGGTATCCATGATCATTGAGCCCTACGGGGGAGCCTATCATGACTCGCGTTGAGGCTCTGGTAGAACTGAGGATCAAATCAAATACCTTGTATCAACAATGGTATTCATTAGGCAACGGAGCACGTAAACTGGTCCAACATATTCCTTGTATCAACAATGGTATTCATTAGGCAACGGAGCACGTAAACTGGTCCAACATATTCCCTGTATCAACAATTGTACGCATAAGGCAACAGGGGCGCGTAAACTGGTCCAACATATTCCTTGTATCAACAATGGTACGCATAAGGCAAAAGGGGCGCGTAAACTGGTCCAACATATTCCTTGTATCAACAATGATACGCATAAGGCAACAGGGGCGCGTAAACTGGTCCAACAAATTTATTGTACCACAAATGGTACGTATAAGGCATCGGGGCGCGTAAACTGCTCCAGCACATTTATTGTACCATGAATGATAAGCATAAAAGGCAACGGGGCGCGTTAATGAAACAAAACAAAAATGTAATCTGACGATGAAAGGTAATCATGGTTTGACAAATACTGTGGTAGGCTGGAGTAGGACGGCCTATTCAATATTGCAGACATAATTTATATTACAGGAAATAGGATGAATGAATGATGAAGCAATATGATCATATTAGCGTTGCTCTGGTGTAACAATCTTATGTTCATATTGATGTGTGTTGTTGGAATTAATTCTTTGTATATTTGTCTCGTTGACATTTCAATATTTGTGTGTAAAATGTGCTTGAATTTTTATTCTGAGAAATTTGTTTTTTCCTTGGGTGCTCCCTCTAAATGATAACCAGAAATCAATGAACTTTTTAAAACTACATTGACAAATTTTAATTCGATATTCGTTCAATCTAAGTTGACTTTTATTTTATATTGACGTTGGCTTGTCTCAATTGGAAATCGACCATTTTCGTTTGTAGGGATTTATTCAAACTTCCCATCGACTTTGTTTAATTTGAACTCCACTATTTTCAATTTGAAACTCCAATTTTTTACTTCTAGATCGACTTAATGAATTTGTTCATGGTTTTTCTTAAATTTGAATGTAATTCTTTTTTATTTCAACTCGTTCATTTTAAATTTACGGGTAAATTAGTGTCGTTGGGAGATGAAAACTGATTCCATCGTGCAAAGAACTCAAGCAAATAAATTTAACGCCATCCGTTTTCCGACTATACTTTGAAATGGATGTGTTTTCAATTGGTCCCTCTTTTTATTCCTCATGATAGGAGACGGCGTCTTGTTTCCTCTGACTATAGACCGATGCATCCTCTCACAATAAGTCTAGAGACGTTTCATCCGGACCATCATAACACAACTATGCGTAGGTTCAGAAAAACAATTGTGTGTTCCTAACACCGGTCGTCTAAAAATGTGTTATGGTTATGGTGTATTCTATAGAGTCATGCTCACTACGCCAAGGAGTCCTGGGTATACCTTGGGCTGGATTACATGCTTATGGCCTCCGACGATGTGTCACTCTGACCTCGGAGCAGTGATTGTATGTGCTTGAGCTCCGGTTACTGGTAGCTAACTTTAACGAGCTGGGAAGTGTCTGTCTTTCCTCCTTCCGCTTTATCATAGAGTACACCAATGAATTAACCATCTCGAGGCCTTGAATCCATGTTACCTCTCTTGGTGCGTTCATGTTCAGACGCACATGGCTCGCTTGCCTGCTTGTTTGCACTGCTTGCGGCGGCTGAGGCAGTAAACCAATCTACCAACAAAGACCTTCTTATGTGCGGGATGCCTGAAATCTGCTGGAGCTGCTGTGATTTAATCAAGTGTGTTGTGAGCACCGACAGCAGCAACATTGATGGTCGTTAGCTCACTCACTATCCTCAGCACCTTGAGTCTGATTACACCAAGTTCCTCAGCCCTCTTGTGAGCAGGACTTAGTCAATCCATCAATCAGCTTGCATTTTAGTGAATGATCGATCTCCAGCCGCACATTAATTTAGTCCACAAAATGATGCGGCGCACCAATCGGTTAGGAAGGCGAGAATAGCTACGTTCATTTGTCGGTGCGCTTTGAACACATCATTCGGATCCGCATCACGGAGAACAGCATGGCTGCTGTTCTGCGGCGCACTAGCCAGTGTGTCGCTTAAACTCTTAGCTGTATGATATCTTGGGCCGCGGTTGGGATGGCGAGTCCATGTGGGAAGTCCGTATTGCCTTCCTTCAACCAGTAATTACCACAATTGAATCAAATCCACCAGTACTTCGGTGGATCTGTAAATAAGCGTCTCGCGGAGTGCCCGCGTACACATTCGAGCGCGTGTTTCATCATGATTGCATCTTGAAGAGATCTCTAATGGCTTCACACTTCGCTGCCATATCTGTTACTGCACACTTGGGCTAAACAGACTGCAATGCAAAACGTTCAATTGAGGCTGCAGGGTCATTAGCCTCATTCTGAGGCTTCACAATCTTTTATTGAAAAAATAAATCATGAACTTTGTTTATGTTGTTGTTGATATCCATTTTCGTTTGGTGAGTACTCATTTGTTATTGTTCAGTTCATGATGTTTTTTTTTACATTAATCAACTTTGATATGCCAAGATGACAATTTTTTTTACTGGAAACGGTTGTGAAAGAAAACGGGTCAATTACAAATGTTCGACTTGAGATGTCATCTCGTGTTGAGGGTTTCCTCGTTGTTTTGGTTGCCAAAAAGAGGCGGCTATCCCAAGCCTTATTCTGTCATAGATGATTCTGGACGTGATGTGTATTAATAATTCCATAATATAGGTAAAATTGATTTTTCTGAGCTGATTTGGAACTTGTGTCGTTATCAGGCATATTTCTTCTCCGCCAAGGTCATCTGCTCTGCATCCAAAACTGCGACTATCGATTATTCTGGTCGAAATACTAAATTTCGTGAAATTTACTTCGATTGGACTTCACTACAATTGCTTGCGTGGCCATAGACGATGTTATATAGAACGTACTACCAGTTTTGATCGGTGCTGAAGACAAAACTAATTGTTCATGAAATAAAATGCTGACACTTGTTTATGTCTCCCAATCAATATATGCTAATATATTTCAATGTGAATGCACGATTTAGTTTAGGACTGAACGAGACTATTCATTTTGCTGGTAACCCAATATGTAAGCGATATTCTCTATTGAATAGCGTCACACAATTACTTTGACACCAATTTAAACACTGCAAACCTCCAGCAACACGAATATCGGCAGCGGGTAAACCTTGCGCAGGGACAACCCACTCATTACGCTACGCATTTTTGACGGAGCTCGGCACTGCTTATGAGTGTGTGTGTTGACTACGTCGGTGGTTCAATGATGTGTCTGCTGAAGCAGTTGTTTAGTTAACTTGCTTATATGCTGCGAGATTCCGGAGAAAACACACTGATAATAACCCACAGTTGTTGTTGTGGCTTTGCCCCATCTGCTCCCGCGGTAGGGGAGCCACGGCATGTTCGCAGCCTGAAAGCCCACCAACATGCTACGACCGGTGTAGGCTCCTATAAAAATCAAAACTCTCGTGGGGGCATTCACAGAGATCACTCACCAGCGTGATTTTACGAATCCACCTGCCGGGTGCCATAACAGCTGGACCAGCGATGCCGGGCTTGCCCCGGCACCGCAGGCACGGATCGGAAAAGCCGGTCACTAGTCAATGTTAATATAACTGGAAGGCCGTGTGGTGCCCGCACCTTAGCCTCGACAGGCGACAGTTGGTGCCCCTAGGCTACCCCAACTCCTCCACGTCCACTTCCGGTGGGTGACAGCAGGAACCTGTCCGCTCAATGATCAGCCAGTGCACGAGCTGTGAAGTGAATGTGTATCTGTTCATGCATAGGCGTGTCGTATGTAGCTTAGGGAATTGTGTTAGAAGAGCGTAATTGTGCTGGCGATGCGTTGTGTATATTTCGGCGGGTTTGACGTGGGTCAGTAGTGATAGCAGGCATGAGCCGGTTCCACTATTTTATTGATAAATTGTGTTTTCCTCATATCGAACAGATATTTAACATGAAAACCCTTGATTTCCTCATGCAGGTGAGATATGGGTGCGGTCTCTGTACAGCCTATTGCGATGCGCAGGGCCGTGTTTTGTATTCTTTGTTGGGAGTCCGTGCGTGTGGGAGAATGGTCAGAGTACCATTCGGTGTTCGCGTGATCAGAGTAGTATGCCGGTGTTTGCGTAGGAAATTATAGGTCTGATGATTTGTTTGTATAGTCTTATAATTTATTCCTTCGAGTGTCCGTGGGTAGTTGTGGTAAGTAGCTGGGTCACGTCCAGTCAAGGCTTATCTGTTGTGTTGATACTGTTTACTTTGAGTTTTGAATGGCATTCCTGTGTCATATGTTACTCCAATTATCGTGCCTGTGTGACTGGGGGTTATAAGTGTGTTGTTGAGTGTGATATGAGGATGGGTGCGGTGTTCACGGATATCTAGTGTTGATGTATGAGATGACTTGCTATTGGACACAATCATTCTTTTATCCTGCAGCCAGACTTTGACAGAGCTCAGGTATAGCTTGAGGTGTACTGCTTCGGTCTCTTGTTTGTGGTGTTGTGTGATGACTGTTGGGTCATTCGCGCATGAGTGATGTTGGTGTGTTGATGACCAAGGGCATTCATGTATGAACAGATGTTGGTGTGTGATGACTGTAAAGGCATTCACGTATGAGCAGATGTTGGTGTGTGATGACTAAGGGCATTCGTGTATGAGCAGATGTTGGTGTGTGATGACTGTAAAGGCATTCGCGTATGAGCAGATGTTGGTGTGTGATGACTGTAAAGGCATTCGCGTATGAGCAGATGTTGGTGTGTGATGGCAAGGGCATTCATGTATGAGCAGATGTTTGTGTGTGATGACTGTAATGGCATTCGCGTATGAGCATATGTTGGTGTGATGATGACTAAAGGCATTCATGTATGAGCAGATGTTGGTGTGTGATGACTGTTAAGGCATTCGCGTATGAGCAGATGTTGGTGTGTGATGACTAAGGGCATCCATGTATGAGCAGATGTTGATGTGTGATGACTAAAGGCATTCGCGTATGAGCAGATGTTGGTGTGTGATGACTAAGGACATTCATGTATGAACAGATATTGGTGTGTGATGACTGTAAAGGCATTCGCGTATGAGCAGATGTTGGTGTGTGATGATGCTAAGGTCATTCGCGTATGAGCAAATGTTGATGTGTGACTGAAGGGCATTCATGTAGGAGCAGATGTCTGTGTGTGATGACTGTCGAGGCATTCGCGTACGAGCAGATGTTGGTGTGTGATGACTAAGGGCATTCATGTATGAGCAGATGTTGGTGTGTGATGACTATAAAGGCATTCGCGTATGAGCAGATGTTGGTGTGTGATGACTGTAAAGGCATTCGCGTATGAGCAGATGTCGGTGTGTGATGACTGTAAAGGCATTCGCCTATGAACAGATGTTGGTGTGTGATGACGCCAAGGTCATTCGCGTATGAGCAGATGTTGGTGTGTGATGACGCCAAGGTCATTCGCGTATGAGCAGATGTTGGTATGTGATGACGCTAAGGTCATTCGCGTATAAGCAGATGTTGGTATAGGGTACTATTATTCAAAGACGCTGACGGATTTTTATTATTAAAAGTTGAGCTGACCTACCCGTACCTGACACGATTTTTTTTTTCTTCGATTCGTAGCAAAAGTTATAGGCCCCATCCCCCAATAGTTCGAAAAGAAACACTTTTCATTTTTCTCCCATGAAGTGATACAGTAAAGTCTACACAATTACAGAGGAAGGACTTCTCCCATTGAAACGCAATAAATCGTTGTGAGGAATTAAAGACGTGATTTAAAAACAATTCAACGGGAATAATTGAGATTTTTCCCGAATTCTCATGGCGAGCGTGGATACAACCGAATCTGTCCGAATATCTTCACGGTGGAGTATTGGTTTGTTTTGGTGTGGGACTGGTCGTGCATGAAGGCGTTGAAGAGTGATACGGAGAGGACTGAGCCCTGGGGGACACCAGTGCAGAAGTGGCGTGTTCGTGCTGGCGTCTTACAGTAGACTACATGCACGTCTGCTAGAAACGAAATTCGCATGCCACTTCTTTTTGTTGTGTGTGCCGAGTGTTTTGTTGTGAGTACGAGGACGTATCTTGGAACTTTATATTGCCTTTTTAATGTCGATGGCACGTGGCAGTGAGCGTGGGGCTGTTTTCTTTTCGTTCAGGCCTTCGTGGATGGTCTGTGTGCGGTTAGTGAGCAGTGTTGTTGTGTCTTTAAGCCGCATTGTGTAGAGGAAAGGGAAAACGGGCATTCATTTTGCTTAGAGACAGTTTCTATAATATCCCACGGATTCCGTGTATATAAATAGGTCTGTGCGAGGCTGTTTCTGTGGAGACTTCGTTGGGTTTCAGGATGGGTACGAGTTTAGTTTGTTGTTGTGTTTAATGGTGAGGTTAGATGCCCGTGCGAGTCCTGACGGCATGCAGACCTATGTGTTATATGATGTGCGGTCAGAGCCCGTTGCTGAGGAGTTTTTGGTCAGGCTGATGGTGACTAAGGTCATGATGGAGAAGTAGGCAGGGTCAATGTTTGGATCAATCTTTGATTTTTGTAATTGCTTACGTTTTCCTTATTGTCTAGATGGTGTGGTAGACTGCAAGTGTTTAACATGCTTTCACGCGTAACAGGGGCCAAAAAGGTTGGATTGGAGCCACGGACGAAACCCCGGCGGGTATTTGTTGTCTGTGTGCAGGTTAAGTTCGGCGGTGAGACGTTTTGTAGTTTGTCTTGTAGAGCGGTTTTTATTGACTGTATTAGTCGCAATATGCTCTCTTGTAGCTACGGGAAGTATAAAAGGTTTGTTGTGGATTGGGATCGACGTTGATAATTGATGACTATTGAGAGATGGTCAGAGGCATATGGGGAATGATTGCTTGTAAGCAGTTGAAGACGCGATTAGGAGAGCAGAAGGAGAAATAAGGAGAGGTCTGCATTTGTGTTCCATGCCCACCGTAGCTAATGAATCTCGCACATCTCGTTACTGTTTACAGCACGAAACATTTCGCTATCTCTCCTTATTCCCGTCAGTCCGACTGGTGTCCTTCGCTTAACGAGCTCTGCGATAACACTCACCAATCCATCGACAGTAAGGGGCGCCGGCACCGCATTGTTGGCATTACGCTTGTGAAGAACGTTTTGTTGGGTTCACATCTCGTCACATGCTTTGTAGTCTAGTTGACTCTTGAAACAGCTGTAGCTGTTTTCACCTAGCCAGCGCGTGGACGGCCACTTTTTGAGCAAAGGAAAATGTGAAGCGTTTGCTGGAATACTGGTTATTTAGCTTCTGTTATTTATTGTCGAGGTTTGTGTTGAGCCAAATGTGTTGTTGTAAGCTGTAGGGTCTCGTGATTCATCCTTCCAGTGTCGTACCAATGTTGATTCGTTCTTCGTGCTGCAAAACGGATGGGATATCTCTTCATGCTCACGCCCCTCAGAGCTTTATTCCACGAGGACGAGAGGTGACGCTGGATCATTTCCCTCTGATCTTCTCAACGTATCTAAGTTTGTACCCCCACAAAACCTCACCTCGGGGCGTGTATCTATTGTGTCCTGCGCCACAAATGTACAGACCGTCTCTAATGTGTTTGTGTAAGCTGATAACTCAGTGACCGGCCTTGGCTTGCATATGCGTCGAGCGCTAAGTTTGACGTGGTTTATGGTGCAGCTGCCCTGATAGACCTCTCAGGAACTGTGCTGACAGTGTAGGCTTAGACCGTCGTGTTCATCAGAGTTCACTCTTGACTATAAATGCCTGGTTTTTATTGTTCTCCATGCATGACGCGCTATGAGGCATACTCCGGCCGGGTCCTCGTCCTTGGGTCGAGCTTGCTGCTGTTACTCCGCAAGGTGTTTTCAGGGCGAGTCATGAAGCCGTTGTGGACATCTTGAGGCATCCCACTCCTTCCTTAAACGCGATTGAATTTAATTAATAAGGAAATTCAACTTTAGCCCGACAAATGTTAGAATAAAGCTCGTTAAAATCTATTACTTCAACCCTATTTACTACAACTCACTGCGGTGTAAATTTACGTGTCAGTATAAGAAAACTTATTTTAACATACAATGATGTTTTCCGGAGGTTGATTGGTATACCTAAAACAACGAATGCTACCTTTGTATTCGCAGCCTATGATGTTTACCTGTCGTTAGGTACGAGTTAAAAAAAAGTGCCTATAGCCTCCAGGAGAGTATTATTAAATCTGATAATCCCTTCCTGGAGGCCTTGTGTAATAGTGAGGGATACGAATTATCTCCAATAATAGAGAGGTGGGACAGAATGCTGGTGCAGGAACATCCCTATAGTAATAATGTTCGACATCTGTCTGCCTTTCCATGTTGTGGGCCCATTGTGCGTATGTGGATGTCAGGCTGGGAGTTGAATTGTTGGCTGACTGGGGGCTACGTGTTTTACCTCTCTAACATTAAGTTTAGTTATGTAGCAACAAGATGTCAGGCTGGGAGTTGAATTGTTGGCTGACTGGGGGCTACGTGTTTTACCTCTCTAACATTGAGTTTAGTTGTGTAGCAACAAGATGTCAGGCTGGGAGTTGAATTGTTGGCTGACTGGGGGCTACGTGTTTTACCTCTCTAACATTGAGTTTAGTTGTGTAGCAACAAGATGTCAGGCTGGGAGTTGAATTGTTGGCTGACTGGGGGCTACGTGTTTTACCTCTCTAACATTGAGTTTAGTTGTGTAGCAACAAGATGTCAGGCTGGGAGTTGAATTGTTGGCTGACTGGGGGCTACGTGTTTTACCTCTCT
>SDVV010038865.1:0-10688 GCA_016164225.1 Gammarus roeselii | reverse complement strand
ATTTTGTTTATTTTGAGTACGTGATAAGGGCGTTGCTGACCGAATAATTTGGGGGGAAAACGGCATGATCACATAATATTGGTCATCTGCTGCGTATCGTGCTGATTGGTAAATCAAAACCATCATATATAAATACACATTTGTTGCGTCCCATCGGAATAACATTACTTATAAGCTCTTGAATTTATAAATCAGTATTTGCTTCATTAAATTTCGATTTCATTATATTAGTCTATATTTTTTTTAAATTTATTTGATAATACTCATTCGACATATGAGGCAAAAGTATCGCTGTCGAGTATCGGCCATTCTTGGTATCGGAAGTAACAGCATCGGCTATTTATGTTATCGAAAGCATCGAAAGTATCGGTACCATTCACACACTGTGTATAGGTGTCGGTATTTGTGGAAACCAGGTATCGTCGCACTCTAATCATGATGATTTCGGTGAGTGTCAAGTCAGTCCCTTCGACTTTGAAGGGAACCGAACATATATCTTATTTGGCTTGTTTAATATACAGGCTGACACCAAATAAACCATAAATTGAAATTATCAGCACGATTCAGTTTTTGGTACAATAAATAACATGAAATACCTTAACATCAAACATGGGAGTGCAGCTGCCATTGCACCCGCGCCGATTCTTTTGTACCGGTATTTTGTCGCTACTTATGAGGAATACCTTCAAAACAACTGTATGCACTGCTTAAGTCTCTAACAAGTAGCCTTTGGCAACCGGGGGCCGGGACTCCATTTCTCGTCATATTTTCTATTTTAAAATGCAGTTCCTGAGTCTGAGATCTTTCAGATAACCATAAATCATTTAAACGCTACCATAGGGCTGTTCTGAACTCTCTAATTTATGGAAATCAGTCAAGTTACCCTGTTTGTGGAATCACTGGTGGCAATAACTGATAAAGATGTTCCGCGGCGCGGACAGCGGCACGAATTCTTGTCCTGCGCTGCGCACCGTTGCGCTTTTTTTTTTAATTCCTACCGATGCCGCTTTACCGCTGGTTTTTAAGGCCCGCTGACGGTGCGGCGGCGCAATTTACAGCTCACTTTTCCACTTCAGCTAATGAAATAGTTTTATTAACAGAAGCGGAAAAAAATACGTTAACAGATAAACTTAAACACACATACAAAATGAAGAGTATGTATGTGTAAGTTTGCGGTATTTCTATTTCATCTTATTAAATTGAACAACTAAAGGTAATCGTTAGGTTCAAAGGAATATCGGAAATATTTTGTCAATACTGAATATTTTGACTATACTGAAACAAATTAATGTGAAACCTTATTCAAAAGTAGTATATATGAATGTTCACGAGCTCAGTATATACAAATACCTGTGTTATACAACTTGAAATGTCACTATAAAACATGACATCCTTCTCAAGTGTATGCGAGTGTTCTAAATAAATTCTATGCCATTTGTCTCCATCGTACTTGCTCCACATATATCCATTGTAGGACAGGTAAGACCCCATAAACGGTAAAAAAGGCATAGCGTACAAACATATACAGCAATTTTTTTTGTTTGTATTCCGCCTGAGTACAGAATGTGGTATTTTTTAAAGTCCTGCATACAAAAGAACGGGTGATTGATACAGCTCGGTGGCCGAGTGGGTAGCATGTCAGGCTCTCCTCACAACAGACGTCCATTGGGAGGTGCAGGTGGTAGGTTCGCGCCTTCCTGACCCCGAGTGAGACATTCTGGCCGGTCTCTTAAATGGTTTAAAGCCAGCCCATGAAAGCCGTTGGTAAAAAAAAACTATCAGGTGCTACGCTGCAACCCTCTGTAGAAGTGAAAAAAATCCAGGTTACAAAGTTCCAAAATTTATAGAACAGCACAGTTATCCCACGACATTCCAGGCAGTCTTGTAGGCTTATGATTCATTAAAGTATCACCTGAGTGCCAATATCCCATCGTGAGTGGGAGAAACGCGCTGGCCTGCGCTCGCTCGTGGAATAATAGAGCAGCCTCACGATATTTCGAACAGTCATGTAGACATATGTTTGGCTTGTGATCAACCGAATTGTCGTGTTTGTTACAACGCATCGAAAAAAATGGGTTTCGTTTGTACGCGTGGAACACAAAAGTAATCTCAGGTCACGAGTTGGCGCCAAACACGAGTAAATTATGGGCACTTTATCTTACTACACATTTTTGATGCTCGTGGGACGGGTTTATCCACACCTGCCTCTGGAAACACCAGGAATAATGCTGAGTTCCAAAGTTAGCAATTGTCTCTGACACACATCTACGGCAATAAGATGATTTACTTCTTAAAATTTCAGACGATGACATAGACATTCATATGGTATTGAAGTATCCCATATACAATTCAACTCGGTAACTTCTACGGGTCAATGCATTCGAAAATGGTGGCCGAGAAAAGGCTCTTCTACTGGTAGAGGAAGCACGGCCCAGTGGATCTGGTGCTACCTGCATAGACGACATTCTACGTGGGCAAAAACTGAGCTAAAATAGGTTTCTTTTAGTCTCCCTGGAGAAGAAACGTTTTCGCTACGTGATGTTTCTTTGAATAATTTAATTATGAAAACCACTGTGTTGCATGTGTAGCCAAGATTTATTATTTTAATCCAAATAAACAAACTGTTACAACAATGCTGATCTCGTACCCACTCAACTGACTGCCAAACATTGTGTCTCGTCGAACACAATCTCCATGTCACAGAGGATCGATTGCTCAATTAGTTCTACTCGGGACCACAAGTTTATGTTGGAATCTTCGTGATACTCATTACTTGTAATCATAACTAACCAAGGTAACCTTCAACCCCACTCTCCTGGTACGACAATTCGAACCATCACTGATACAAGATGCGGTGTCTTTCTGAAAACGTTGACCACACTGTGGAATTAGCGACATAATTGAAATACTTTTAGAACTTTAAGCACACTATTTGCAATTCCCCTCCATAAATTTGTCAAACGTGTCAAGGATGTCTGACCATTAGACTGGAACCAAACACATTCTTCATCTACGTGTGAAAGTCATTAATATGTGGATTTCTTTAGTAAATCGATCCGGACCCTTCAATATGAACAGATGTGCACGTGATACAAACAGTGTGCAGAGCTGGCCATCAATACTCGATTCCAGTGACGTATTTTTTCCATATCCTAATTTATTTAATCACCGCTAAATGCCTCTTTGAGCTTCACCACATTCCTTCCAACAATCTGTAATATGTTGGACTCCCAAATTATTGTATTTATCTTAGAGAGCTTTAGTCATGTTTCGCTAAACATGCATATCGCCTTGACCACAAGATGGCACTGATCACCACTGTTTTCTGCGCTCCACTGAATCGTGAAATAAATGTAGGGACGAAGTGCGGGCACGGGCTACGCAGATTGTGGGAGGAGACGGAGGGTGGAGCAGAACGAGAGAAGGGTAAATTAAATTGTTCAGATGGCGTATGGAGGTTTACATGGCTCTACTAGCGTAAGAAAACAACAACAGGGTTTTTGGTCAAAACTGGGTTGCCTCATGATGACAAGAGGATTATTTCTGATCTAGAACGTCTAAGCGCACTTCATGTACCATTTTTGTTTATTAGAACTACAAGAAATAGAACGGGTTGTATAATTTACCGAACCATGACTTAAACGTTTCGATTATAATGCTATTTACAACTCACGCTGGAAGTTTGTTCCATTCTTTGACCACTCGATACGCAAAAAAAATGCGTGTGATGTCGAATGAGAAACACTTCCCAACGATTTGGTATCCTTTATTCTAAGTCAATCCGCTCGCATCTAGAGTGAACAGGCTCATTTGGTAGACGTTTTCCTTACCCGTCAAAATGTTCCACATCTCGATCATGTCACCTCTGAATGGGCGCTACTCTGTATAAAGATTGAGTTCACGTAGTCTGTCATCGTACGATTTATTGAGCAGCGTAAGGATAAGTTTGTTAGCTCTACATTGAACCTACTCTTAGTTTATAACGTATTTTCTAAGATATGGAGACCAGAAATGAACAGAATACACGAGATGCGGTCTAACAAATGCATTGTATAGCTTAATAATTCTGTCTGTTTTCGTACGAGATGATGCGGGTTATCATACCTAGCATTTTGTTGTCTTTTTAGGCAGCATCGTTAGTGCTTGCTGCTTTTTCGATTGTAGCTAATCACGGCACCAAAGTCTCTCTTCTTGGTGTCGGAATCAGTTTCTTACCTGACATCGAGTGTTTGTGCTTGCGGTTATGGGGATCTATGTGCATCATTTTACATTTGTCTACATTAGATTTCATTAGCCACTTTTCTGCCCAATGAACAATTTTTGTTGAGTCTAATTAGACTTTTAACACTCTAGTTCATTTTGCACCTTTCCAACAATCTTAGAATCGTCTGCAAACTTGCTAATGTTCGAAAGCACGTTTATATCGAGATATGTAATGCATATTATCAGGTGAACTGGATCTAATACGGATCCTTGAGTCACGCCGCCTGTAACATTAACACAAGGGGATGAAACACCGTTAATAAAAGCTCGCTTCCGACTGTCCGTAAGACTTCATTTTATCCAGTTATTAAGCTCGCTTCTAATACCATTGCTGGGCAATTTACTAACTAAGCGCTTGTGGGGGACTTTAGAAGGCCTCTTAAAAGTCATTGTATATGATTTCGAATGGAGATTTCATGTCGTGATTTACAATTATATTGTTGGAAAGACGTAGCAGGTTCGTAGGTCATGAACGTTTGTGTCTAAAGCCATACCAAGAGTCGCCAATCAATTTGTTTGATTCCTAGAATTCTATCATTTTATCCGTTACTAAACTTTCCATCAATTTGCCAATGAATGAGGTGAGACTAATTGGTCAGTATTTGCCGGGACACTTTAAGTCTCCTTTAACAAAATGGAACGACGTTGACCTCTTTCCATTAAGACGCACTAGTGCTACTTGTGAGAGACTTGTTGATTTTTTTAAAATATGTTCGGCAATTTCGTTTTTGGTTTCTTTCAAAATTCTGGAAGTATTTGGTCTGGAACTGGAGATTTTGTGACTTTCAACTTATTTATACATTTAATAACTTCGGTGTGAGAAAAGTTCCCTGTGCTGAGGGCTTCAGTTCGTCTTTGCGATATGATATTCCCAGTATTAGGAAAATCATGATTCTCTAACGTAAATACAGAACAAAAGTATTGATTTAGTAGGACACTCATTTTAGTGTCGTCCGTTCTATCTCTCCGACATCGTTCGCAAGAGGACCAATTACAGATTTCGGTTTTGTTTGTGCTTGAAATATAACTGAAAAATTGTTTCGAATTGGTTTTATCATTGTTCGCAATTTCATTTGTGTAATCTTTCCTCTTAAGGTGGTTCTTGGTGCACAATATTAATCAATAACGAAAGAAATATTTATTTATTGCCCCGGAAGGTAAAGTGCATCAAAAAAATTCCGCGTAACCTCATGAGGATATGTATAATTTGAAATTACTGAGACTATAAGGGCTTCTAAAAATACTGAGTTTTACAAAAAAAAAAGGATTGAACAATAAATTGGGGGGAAATATCATACTGGTCATAATCCTGCGGGAAGGAAATAATTATTTTACATATATGCATAAGCATAGCTTAAAAATATGTAACTTTCTACTAGCTGACGTGTTGTTAAATTATGAAACACGTGGCAAGCTGTACCTGAAAAATATTTATGAGAATTAATCCACTTACGGAACCGACAGAAATTCTACTATTGAATAGTGTTATTTCCTTCTGATGACATATGTGTTCAGGAAAGGGGGTTACATGACTTAAATTCTACTTATGCATATTGCAACCTGAGCCAGGGAAATGCTAAGACAAAATAAATTTATGTATAAATCAGTCCATTTCGCATGAGGATGTCCGAAATGGTGCATCGCTCATATTGGCATAAATGAAAGTGACATAATAATGAACAGTATAGAACATTTTGATTATGCGTGTCCATTCAAAATTTATAGTAGTTCCAAAGACAGGAGAGATGATCCCCGATTCCACGAATGTATATTCTAAATAATAAGGATACTTGATACAAGCGCTTCATTTCACTGCTTATGCATTACATTGACGGTGAAGTTTAACGGTAGAGATATGAAAAGAAGTATTGGTAACCAGAGCAGGGCCAATACCTTTGCGATTTTCTTCAATTCCGAGTGTTATATACGCATAGAATGCGACTGGTCTAATTTTCAAAAGAAATAAACATGCGTCGCAGATTGTTACTACTGTACATTTGTCTTAAAAACACTTCTATACATATTCTAAATGTAATTTCATCATATTACAATTATTTTGCGGAAACAAATTAAATGTGTTACTTGGAAAGAATTGTGCACGTCGGGCTTTTAGAACCTGAAAAATATGGCGAAAAATTTAATTCAAGAAATCTGTGTATTCATTTAAGAAAACACATTTTTTATCACTTGCTTTACATAGTCGCTGCAAAGTTGATCGAATTCCGGCATACTACGTACTCTATAATCGTGCTGCTCTCTGCCAGCATTATACTTCGTACTCTATAATCGTGCTGCTCTCTGCCTGCGTCATACTTCGTACTCTATAATCGTGCTGCTCTCTGCCTGCATCATACTTCGTACTCTACAATCTTGCTGCTCTCTGCCTGCATCATACTTCGTACTCTATAATCGTGCTGCTCTCTGCCTGCATCCTACTTCGCACTCTATATTCGTGCCGCTCTCTGCCTGCATTATACTTCGTACTCTATAATCGTGTTGCTCTCTGCCTGCATCATACTTCGTACTCAATATTCGTGCCGCTCTCTGCCTGCATTATACGTAGTACTCTATAATCGTGTTGCTCTCTGCCTGCATTATACTTCGTACTCTAAAACCGTGCTGCTCTCTGCCTGCCTTTTCAAGTAACATAATGCAATTAAAGTCTCGTTTATTACATTCAGCTGATTACATTATGTAATCTGCTTATTAAATTTGGTAATTCAGCTTATAATTTCTTGATTGAGACAAAATACTCTCACTACTGTAAAAAACTCGTCGGAGAACAATAAAGTACGCAGGAACTATACCTGATTATCAATCATACACAAATTACAACTTTCACCCAGTTACAGAAAATAGTGAGCATGTCAACCTGTTCGAGGAGTGATATATATCGCATTTCAAAGTCAGTCATATGGCTGGATTTATTTAGGGTTGTCAGAGTATGAGCTAAACGAATGTATTATAGTCACATTTACTGCACGATTTTTGGTTAGCAAAGGTAACTATTCAAAATTAGGTTGTATTAAACTTGTTTCATCCGAACAGTTCAAATCCCAATTTGGAAATAATTCAGCGTACTAAAATCGTTAGACTGACGAACGTTAAGTTACCAAGCGGGAAGAATAAACACAAAATAGTGGATTACACAAAGATGAATTTCTATATCTTTTTATTTATTGTTCAACAAACATTATGCGATTATCTCGGCTACTGTTCAGTCACAGAAGGTTCCTGCCTTATGATGATTGCGAGCCTGACCTAACTAATTTGTGGTTGGACTTGGATAGTTTTCGTACAGATACCCATTTCGGCAATACATTTTTGGCATCATAAAGATCAATTACTATTTAATACAGCTGACAGCAGCTGCTTTTTTTCATTTTGTTACGTTGACGAACAGATCCAGACAGAACAACTAGTACTCAGTTTAATGAGCATACCGTTAAAAAATATCGAAGAAACAAATTATTTGAAACCTTTCGCTAGAATGTTACGTTTCGGGTGTTTCATGTTATGTACTTAATATTGCAAAGTGCTAATTCTGACCGTGGAAAGGAAATAGGTGACCTAAATGATTAAATTTGTAGAAGATAATCGTACGAGTTCGGCAAACAGTTGAAGTTTAAAGACGGGATGTGAAATAAATTTAACTGAAGATTATTAAAGTGACTGGCAAGTTCCTTTCTACAGAACTTAGCTTGCTTTAAATAATTTATTCGTGCTCTACTGATCGTTGGGCATTCCTCACTAAATGTATTGCAGCATTCGAGCTTAGCGGTAACTGAAGAAATCCGCATGAATCTGATGAATAGAGCATATAATTTTAATAAAAGTGTTTATAGTTTTATTTGTCCTATCATTAAAATGTTGTATTTTATGAAGATGTAAATGTATATTCTTTAAAAAAATTATCTCGATCTGTCACCTTACTGAAAGAGAAATATATCAACTTACAGCCCTGCAAGGTACGGCAGTTCACATAGCTAGTGGCCGTTTCTCGGTTCATAGCAGTTTGTAGTAGCGATCTGGCAGTAGTCGTATGCCTGACATCCTCACTGTACTTACTACCAGGGAATGATTAGTGCAGAACAGTGACACGCTCACTGTACTTACTACCAGGGAATGATTAGTGCAGAACAATATCACGCTCACTGTACTCCCTACCAGGGGATGATAAGTGCAGAACAGTGACACGCTCACTGTACTTACTAGCAAGGAATGATTAGTGCAGAACAATAACACGCTCACTGTACTTACTACCAGGGAATGATTAGTGCAGAACAGTGACACGCTCACTGTATATACTACCAGGGAATGATTAGTGCAGAACAATATCACGCTCATTGTACTTACTACCAGGGGATGATAAGTGCAGAACAGTGACACGCTCACTGTACTTACTAGCAAGGAATGATTAGTGCAGAACAGTGACACGCTCACTGTACTTATTACCAGGGAATGATTAGTGCAGAACAATAACACGCTCACTGTACTTACTACCAGGGAATGATTGGTGCAGAACAGTGACATGCTCACTGTACTTACAACCAGGGAATGATTAGTGCAGAACAGTGACACGCTCATTGTACTTACTACCAGGGAATGATCAGTGCAGAACAGTGACACGCTCATTGTACTTACTACCAGGGAATGATTAGTGCAGAACAGTAACAGTCTCCTGTGCTAGCAAAAAGGGTTCGGATGAACAACTCTCAGTTGATCTCATCTTGTGTTGGGAAGGTTGATGTGTGAGTCATAAACATTTCCGACAATTAATTTCGAGCAGTTGACAAAATAATTTTTAAACATGACACAGAAGCGATAAATGTCTGATTTAGATCCACTAGTTACACTGAGTCAATATTTTTATGTGTGAATTAATTACATAAGACGTTGAATAACGGGGTTCGAATACGAGCTGAAATCAGAAACATACAGAGTGAACAAATGTTAGAAAAATCTGTATTCATGGCCTGCTGTTTTCGATTCTGTCAAAATTGGCTAGAAAAGTAAATAAAAATCGTATCAATTGTGTCCGATTTCACTTAGTACTCATTGCGTGAGAAATCACAAAGGCAATTATTGTTTGATGAATAGAAAATCCAAGTTCGGTTAGACATTGAAAGAAATTGCAAGCACAAGTCGTATTTAATACAGCTCAAGCCTCTTTATCAAAAGATATCTCTAGATTGGAAGAAATGTTCAAAGAAATTTTTGGGTTTCGACTGCGATTATTAATCCAGCTTGCAAGATAAAATCCTCGAGAAACTATTAACGAGTGTTTGCGGTATCAATGGAAGATATTGGCTGATCCGAAACGAATCTGAGTTTGAGTGAAAATATAATGCCACACAGGATGAATGAGAGATAACTCAAGACCATAGCAGCCGAGGGGTGGGAGGGTAGGGGAAGTTCAGTATGGAGGTTGATTGACGAATGGTAAGACGAGGATATTAGAGACGACCTGACTAATGCAATAGTTGGCGAAAACAGGGGAAAACGTGTGATGAGGAATTAATGTGTCAGGTCTAATAGTTGGAAAAGGAAAGAAAAATGATTTGATCAACGTATATTCAAATACTGAGGTATAGAATTCCAATAATGAAACAGGTAAGTTCATGTTTTTTTTCAGAATCAATCATGATTTGAATAAAAGTTGACGGGCAAAAAGTGTCAAGTTTTCTCATTTGCATGTGACGTTAATGGCACACCTACCATTCCAAGCAAGTGAAAGATGATTCATTTTATTAAGCAAGTCCATGAACATTAACTAAATCAAAATGATAAATAAAAACTTGTTCTTTTCAAACGTGACACTTCTTGATGTCCGATGATTTAATTTCAACGAGGTGGACGAGATATATCCGGTCTCGTCACTATGGGAGGTCATTTCAGTTGACCTCTTCACAGGGCGCTGACGACAGGTGCAAACCAGCAAGAAGGCTTAGCCCAGCATGGGACTGCCATCGTATGTCCTTCTGCGTGGAGGAGGGACGTCGAGTGGGTGCAGTCATCAGCTTTTCTGTATTGAGATTGGGTGCTGAGAGGATGTTGTCGCTAGCCCTTCTGCGTGGAAGAGGGACGTCGAGTGGGTGCAGTCATCAGCTTATCTGTATTCAGATTGGGTGATGAGAGGATGCTGTCACTAGCCCTTCTGCGTGGAGGAGGGACGTCGAGTGGGTGCAGTCATCAGCTTATCTGTATTGAGATTGGTTGATGAGAGGATGCTGTCGCTAGCCCTTCTGCGTGGAGGAGGGACGTCGAGTGGGTGCAGTCATCAGCTTATCTGTATTGAGATTGGGTGATGAGAGGATGCTGTCGCTTGCCCTTCTGCGTGGAGGAGGGATGTCGAGTGGGTGCAGTCATCAGCTTATCTGTATTGAGATTGGGTGATGAGGAGAGGATGCTGTCGCTAGCCCTTC
>SDVV010038864.1:0-10688 GCA_016164225.1 Gammarus roeselii | reverse complement strand
CCCGAATGGAGTTTCTTCCGACTCCCCATCGGCCCCCTGGTTTGCGCCAGGGGCCAGGGAGTTGACTTTAGAGGCCTCTTGACCGGCTTTACCGAGTTCACTTTAATTTAGATTAATATAGATAATGCAAGCAAACGTGCGGTTCAAGGTCCCAGCACAAACTAGGGACCAGCCTGTACTATATAGGGGGTTCTCAGTTACTACTCGGTATGGGAACAATTTCAATTTCCAACATAAAGAGTGATATGTACGCTCCCTAGTGCGTGCAGGTAGCATCGTCGAGATTGGTACAAGGTCAGTGGCTACGCGGGCAACATCAGCTCCGACAGCAACGCAACACGATATTTACAGCTACGCGGTTTAGTTGTATAAATACAATTTATTTATTTAGGTAAGATAAAGACTTAGATGAAACGAAACGAATCCTCGCCTCCAACCCCTCAGAACCTCATGAGTTATATGTCCATACGCCAGTGCGCTCAGATAGTATCGTCGAAATTGGTACAAGGTTCACGGCTACACGGACAAAGCCAGCTCCGACAGCAACGCAACACAATGTTTACAGCTACGCGGTCTATTTGATTTTTAGTACAATTTATTCATTCAGGCAAGATAAAGGCTCAGACAAAACGAATACCCGCCTCCAACCACTTAGAACTCCCAGAATAACATGCACGCGCGACAGTGCGCACAGACAGCATCGTCGAAAATGGTACAAGGTCTATGGCTTCACGGATTAGATGGACTCCAACCGCAACGCGTCACAAGGTTTTATAGCTGCGCAGTCCAGGTCAACCCCAGAAACTGCATATGGTCTGTGCACGCGCGAGCGAGTACAGACTGAAGAAAAAATACCCATTCACAAAATCACAAATACGAACTCCCGCACAAATACTCCAGCGTTATAATATTGTGGATCGTGAAAAAGAAGTAAGAGCAGGTTCGTCATGGGCAGAAAAACTGCTCAGATTATTGATTTCGCACTGATTGTTTGTTTTAGGGGATAGGGCGGGGGGGGGGCATTGGTTTCTGGGGTCGCAAACGAGCCCGATGAATCCCGGAGGGTGACGCATGTCCCCCGGGTCTTCCCGAGTTCTCAGAGTTCCCCGAGACCCTTCGCCTCAGCTCATCTCGGCTTGTCTCGAATCATTTCGGCCAGTTTCGGCTCGTCGCGACCAACTCGACTCGCCTCGACATGTTTCGACTGATCTCGACGCACCTCGACCAGCCTCAACGCGACCCTCGCTCTCTGCGCCAGCATCCGCGGACTGTAATGGTTAATTGTTCTTCTCAAGCATCTCACATGAACATTTTTCTGTGTATGGGTTTTACAGCGCTGGGAGGGGGGAGCAGAGGTTCCAGGATTCAGAGGGTCCCACAGTTTCTCAAAAAGTGTCCTAAAGGGTGTCCCAAAGGGCCCCAGAAAGATCCAAATGGATCCCCCCAAATCCACCTGGTCGCCTAAGTCCCCAGGTTCTTGAAACCCCGGGTCCTCGAGTCCGCGAGTCCCACGAAAGCCTCCTCTCCCTGGGTCACCTTGTCTCAACCAACCTCGATACATATAATAATGATAACCAATTTAAAATTTATCACCATGAAAAAAGGGCAGAGAAAAATGAGAGCCCAAGCAAGAAAAATGAATAAAATACTAAAATAAAGTGTTAGTGATCTATACAATGAATAATCGTCCATCCACCTTAACAGAAGTGAATCAGAGGTCAATCAATTAAGGAAGTTAAGGTAACTTCTTGTGTAGGAGTTCATTCTCATTCATTTCGAGCTAAGTCGTGAGCTAAGTTCGCCGCACGTGGGGTCATAAACGACTATGGTCACCAGAGTTTCAACGTTACTTTGTCAAATATGGTGATCTCTTAGGAAACTAGGTTTACTCGCTTGTGAATAGAAGATCAATACAAACAATAAAAAATTTGAGTGTAACAATTAAAATAAGAATATTTGCAAGTGAACATCACGAGTGGTTTGTGCTAAAAAACATGACAGTTTATATATTAAAAGCTTTTTGCAATGTTTTGCGCATACTCGAGGTTTCAAATGATATTTTCAATCTATCGTATGAAGTACTTGTCTCGCATGGTGTTCATTATTTTGTTCGAGAGCTCCACAGTTTACGCAAGTTAAACTCTATTATTTCCCGTGTGCATATGCTAATATGTCATGCTAACTATGCAGTTAGTTTCGAATTGGTGTCATCTTACGCCAAACAATGTGTGAGTTATGTTATAGACAACCTAATGTCGGACATTTCTTGCTTTCAAGCTTAGTAAATGACAGTTGAAACAGTAAATAGTCCTGATAAAGTAAGCGTCGGTGATCAAATTTTCTCTGCTTATTTTCCTCAAAATTATTGGTCCAATGTAATGCTTGCATCTGTCTCGACTTATTAAAAAGTGGAGAGTAGAGGATGTCTTCCAACAATGTCCATCGGCTGGTCCTTACTCCTCAACCCTAGTTTCAAGTTGATATTATATTCGCCGAAATAGCAAATAATAATAATAATAAGAATAATAAAGGCTTTATTAACAACCGACACTGGCATAGTATTACAATTGAGACTATTTTAGGGTTACAGTGACCAAAAATTTATAAAATTACCGCACACAACTATGAATAAGTTACGGCATACAAATCAACCTGTCGATGTGTAGAGTAATTCTTTCCATCGCCTTAATAATGACGAGGCAGCGAGCGCATCACCAGAGCAGATTGCAACGAGGATTTCATTTGAGGAGTTCGTAACTCGAGTCATAAGGCTGTGTGCTGCTTTACGGAATAGCACCTTGATGTGATCTGATTGGTTTTCAGCAAAAACCCTGCTTGCTGACGTCGAGCGAGGCACCTGCAATAGCCGTCTAAATGTATTATAACTCACTGTCGATTTCCTCACGCTATATTGGAAGTATTTTCTCGACAGTGCATTACAATAAATCGGGTAACAATATGATTCGAAGAGCTGGATTTTAGCTTCCCTTGGTGCAAACGAGAATTTTCGTATCAGCATGTTACAAACTGCATTTTGCCGCCTTGTTTGCTTTGCAACATCCTTGTCATCAGTGCAATCTGCTGTGATGATGTGCCCTAGACATTGAAATTTATGAAATTCATCCAAATGTTGTCTTCAGAACAGCTAACGCTGACGAAGACTTGGTACGTTTCATCTGTGTATTCTGATATTCCTATTATTTTGTCAACGTGTCATTATACAGAAATGAATTTTAAATCCTTAAATCCTTATTGATGGTGACACATTCCAGTAGAATACATTTGTGCGCATCAGTCCTAAAATTAATATTAGATGCGAATGTGCACATCAATCCTAAAATTAACATCAAATGCGAATGTGCGCAACAATACTAAAATCAACACCAAATGCGAATGGGCCCATCAGTTCTAAAATTACCATCAAGTGCGAATGTGCACATCAATACTAAAATTATCATCAGATGCAAATGTGCGCATCAATCCCAAAATCGACATCAAATGCGAATGTGCGCATCAATCCTAAAATCAACCACAAATGCGAATGTGTGCATCAATCCTAAAATTAACATCAGAGGCAAATGTGAGCATCAATCCTAAAATTAACATCAAATGCGAATGTGCGCATCAATCCTAAAATCAACATCAAATGCGAATACCAGCGACGAGTGCGCCAGTTGAACTTCGTTCCATTTGGTACCAGTCAATAGTTGTTCGTTGCGCCGCCAGGGCTGCGGACGTCGAAGAATCCTTCATTTGCTTGGACGTGAAGACTTGGGTAGAAATGGCAGATTTTCACCACATTTATCCAAGATACTTGATCAATACTTTATGAACGTCAAGCAGGAAGTTCTAGTAATTTGTTAGGTCGTTTATTTGCGGTTCACCATTGTTAGCAATACCCCCGATCATATAGGCAAATGATTTAGGCCAGAAGTTAGAATCGAACACCATTGTCTTATTCCACATGAGCACATGCATCATATTGGCGATGGTTCCTGACCGGTTTAGATAGCTCGGACTGTCGTGTTTTCACAGTATTTTTGTCTTGTCACTCGTATCCATTACCTTGTGCTTATCTCCCCCTATAAAACTTTCACAGGATTGTATTCAGTATTCTATAGTTCCAATATTTCCGTTTAACATTTTTCATAACTCGGATAACACAGTACCCTATAAGTTTTCCGCAGAGCAGTGTTGTAAATATTTTTTCCGTTCCAAGTCAGATTTTGCATTCTCAGTTCATGATGGTATCTATTTTGAGAACAGTTGATTTTGACTAATGATTAACCGCATTTTGAAAAAAAAAATCACGATTTTTCTTCTTATAACTATTTCTGAATAATTTTACATTACTTACAAGCCGCTGGAATTGGGTTTTATTTCTTTTCTATGACTAACTAAGAAATTTTTTTTCGGATGTTTTATGGTCTTTGACGGAACCACAGTGAATTTATGTATCATCCAATCATCTTTTATGAGAGAGTTAGATTTGATTTGTTTTGGGCCTCATTTCCACCAGAGCGAGAGAGTTAGAGTTGAAAATGCTGTTCCCAAGAGTTTAAATTTGAGTTGGGGAGAGTAAGCGGTTCATTTCGTCGCCAAGGTACGCAAGATCGAGGACGGCGAGAGCAGATTGGACATGCCATTTTGCGTGAGCAACTTTTGGATTGCACCACTGCTCACCGGGGTACACGTTGGCACCCCTCTGAAAGTTGGGTTGGAAGTGCTGGTAATTAGTGGCAACGTTTAATATTATGTTGACTAATGGCAGTAAGGCAGTTCCGATCCTATTTGGAATTGGTTCCAGTAAGATGGGATTTGTGAAAACTCTATACTCGTTCCAAACATAAGCGAAAATGAGTTTTGCTACAGAACCCACAGTGTTACCCAATAAGTTGTTTTTAAAATTGTTTTTCCTGTCTGGAAAGGGTGTCGCTTTTCGAAGTTCTGGAAGAAAATCTTCCGTCAGAAATTCATGATCTTCTGCCTTTATTCCAAATGAATCAACAATTATGGGCACCAACTGGTCAACAAAATTGTCATTGAAATTCATATGAAACGCCGTTAAAAGGATACCAACAAAACTTAGCAAATAAGAGGGAATATCCAGAGACTCAAATGAGTTGTACCACTTAGCCACTGGTTCAGAGGAATACATCTTTTGTATAGCGTCCACTACTTGCAGGGAAGTCATGGGCCTTGATACAGGATTTAGATCTGTAAGGATAGATGAACGGTTGGGCAACGCTTCCATGATTCCCTGAAGCAGTGAATACGCCATTATATCGATAATCCCGACATCTTGTTGGGACCCTAGTTTGGTGTTAGATATGTGTAGAAAAGAAGATGTTGCAGGTAGGGCCGCAAAAATCTTTCCTATCGCAGTGACGTACTCTGGACGCATATGAAACTTGCTCCCATCGGCTCGACGGTGGCAAAGTTCTGTCAGGAGATGGTAGTAGGCTACGTTCGAAGCGAAATTACACGGCTCGTAAATGGTCATCTTCTTATACGACGATTCTGTTATATTGCACTCAGCAAATTCACTGCTCGTTGTCCCCCACGGATCATCCGGATTGCCACCCATGTCCCAGTAGTCTATGATTCCTTGCCATATCTTGTCATGGATGGCAGGAAGTTGAGGGTCGAAGGTGGCCATGCAGGATCGTACCTCCTTGATGAAGTTTCTGTCAAATTGTGTGCCTCCGGCCATCAGCTGCTGCATCATGTCCAACATCTCCTGCATCGGTGTACTTTTATCTTTCCAAATTAGGAATGGAAACGCGTCACCAGTTTGAATTAGGGTGAGACTTACGATGAAAAGAATGAACATTTTTAAGTTACAGAATCTTTGTACTAAAAAGTTCATTTACTTACATAGGACTGCAATAAAAATTTAGATTAGAAGTAGTCAAACACGTATAAATATAACTCCAATCAATTTGTCATCAGTTGGCTCGTTGAACGTCTAAGATAACTTATTAAATTGTTTATTCATATCATCTGAAAAAACGACAGGAGCGTACAGTACTGAAATAATATTATTTACGCTTAGTCAGCAACGGAAAAGATAAACTAGAGTTTTCCTGCGTGGAATTTAACTACATGTCGAATTTATTTATGTTATTATATTTATATATGTCGCCGTTGCCGAGTGGTTAGCGTAGTAGTAGTAGCAGTAGTTGCTTCTGTTTTCCACCGGAGTACCAACGCGAAGTTAATGCATACTCTCCAGTAGGACAATTGAAGAGTGGCAAAGTAGGTGCAGCGTAGATTAACAGTAGGTTCACCGTAGATTTAGAGTAGGTTTAACGTAGATACAGAATAGGTTTAACGTAGATGAAGAGTAGGTTTAACGTAGATAAAGAGTAGGTTTAACGTAGATAAAGAGTAGGTTCAACGTAGATACAGAGTAGGTTTAACGTAGATTCAGAGTAGGTTTAACGTAGTAGGAGCAGTAGCCACTTCCGCCCTTCACCGGAGCCCCAACGCGAAGTCGTGGCTCGCCACCCTGTAGCGCATCTGCAGGCGTCTAACGATATATAATTATATAACTAATACAAAATAGATCACCGTGAAAAAAGGGCACAGATAAATAATAGAGCCCACGAAGGAGTAGTAGTAGTAGTAGGTTCCGTTTTCCACCGGGGTCCCAACGCGAAGGAAATGCAGACTTCCCCATAGGGCAATTGAAGAGTGGCAAAGTAGGTGCAGCGTAGATTACGAGCGTGTTCAACATAAATTCCGAGTAGATTTACAGTAGATTCCGAGTAGGTTTAACACAGACACAGAGTAGATTCAACATAGATACAGAATAGATTCAACATCGATACAAAGTAGTTTCAACGCAGACACAGTAGGTTTAACGTAGCTACAGAGTAGGTTTAACCTAGATACAGAGTAGGTTTAACGTAGGTTCCGAGTAGGTTTAACGCAGGTTCCGAGTAGGTTTATCTCTGGTTCCGAGTAGGTTGAACGCAGATACAGAGTAGGTTGAACGCAGATACAGAGTAGGTTTAACGCAGATACAGAGTAGATTTAACGCAGATACAGAGTTAGTTTAACCTAGATACAGAGTAGGTTTAACGTAGATACAGAGTAGGTTTAACGTAGATACAGAGTAGGTTCAACATAGATATCAAGCAGGTTTAACGTAGATACAGAGTTGGTTCAACGCAGAGACAGAGTAGGTTTAACGTAGATACAGAGTTGGTTCAACGTAGATTTGGGAGGGGGGAGCAGAGGTTTCAGGATTCAGAGGGGCCTTAAGTGGGTCCTATAGTTTCTCAAGAGGGTCCCGAAGGGTGTCAAGAGTGTCCCTAAGGGCCCCAGAAGGGTCCAAGTGAGTCCCCGGCTTCCCGAAACCCCGTGTCCCCGAGTCCCGCAGGTCCCACGAATACCCCCCTTCCCTGGGTCGCCTTATCTCAACCAGCCTCGATATATATGATGAAAACCTATGCGAAATTAATCATCACGAAAAAAGGACAGAAAAAATAATAGAGCCCAAGAAAGAAGAAAAACTAAAATACTAAAATGAAGTGTTTATGATGTATAAAATGAATAATCATCCATCCACCCCAATCAGATTATAAACATCACACTTATTCTTTAGGGTGATAGGGTTGGGAGGGCAGAGGTTTCTCGGGCCCCAAAAGAGCCCGATGAGTTCCGTAGGGTAACCCAAGTCTTGGGTCCCCCGAGCTCCCCGGGTTCCTCGAGTCCTCTCGTCTCAGCTCATCTCGGCTTGTCGACTCATTTTGGCCAGTCTTGACTCGTCGCGCCCAAGTAGACTTGTTTCGACTGATCTCGACGAGCCTCGACCAGCCTTGACGCGGCTCTCCCCTTGTGCGTCGGTAATTCTGTGGACTGTACAAAAGGCCCTAGAAGGGTTCAAATGGGTCCCCCCAAATCGTCCTGGTCTTCAAAGTCCGCCAGGTTCCCGAAACCCCCGGGACCCTCGAGTCCCGCGAGTCCCACGAGTACTCTCCATTCCCCGGGTCCCCTAGTTTCGACCAGCCTCGGTTCGTCTCGATTCATCGCCTCCCCAGTCGACTCGTCTCCACTCGCCTCAACCTGCCCCGACTCGCCTCGTCCACTCAACGCACAGTGCCTTTCAAGACTTTCACACTCTAAGAACGACATCAACATCATTTCATGATTTAGTCATCAAAACACCTACCCGTGCTCGGTTATTTATTGAGCGCCCGGGAAAGTGCAAATTCTACCTCCGTAGGTTGGACTAGACCACCTAAAGCCCCTGCGGGCGTCCAATGATGCGTAATGAGCAATCAATTCAAAATTGATTATTAAAAAAGTGCACAGACAAATAATGGAGCTCACGAAATAGGAAATTATAAAATACTAAAATAAAATGATCATGATCTATAAAAAAAATAATGAATAATCATCCATCTAATCCAAAAATAAGTAATTTCAAACACACAATTATAACGATCGCGATCTTGGGTCTATTTACCGAAATTAATATTCACATTCGTGCTAATACAAACAACAATATATTAAAATTACAAATTGTAACACGCTGCTTCAACGAGATATCCTCATTCCACAGGAACTGTTCAGACCACACTGTTCGGCCTTCATCGACATAGTCTTCAGCAGACCTTGACCCATTTTAAGCAAAACAGATCGGCCACTATTCTTATAGTTTAGACCATGTTGTAGCTTCGAATGACACTGTGGGGTCTCTCATCACCACACGGCTTAGTGCTACACCCACTCTCCACGGCCGCTGAACGTGAACGCGCATTCCTCTGCCACTGAACGCTTTATTCCACAACCTGTCTGATGATCGTTTCTTGCATCCTCAGCAGCAGGCAAAAAACAAGGCCATCTGCACGCTGGATATTTCAATGCTTCACGCATGTCCACTAGAGAGGCAAAATTATCTCCGGTAACACAAGTTTTTGCCAACAACAGCTTATTAATGGTTTTTCCTCCTTCGCAAGACCAAACAGTTTATTTCTTGAACAATGTATGTGAATCTCAAGAGCCTACGACAAGGAAGTGAACGTCTATTCACGAGCCCATGCGTGGAGCTTTCAATCATAGCCAGTGAAACAAGTTCCGCCATGTGGATGCTCACAGTTGACGGCATTGGATTGCCTTACATTTCATTATTGTATTATATAATGCCTATACAATATAATAATACCTATACAAAACGCGATGTCGCAGCGCGTGCTGGTACTCCCACCCCGCGCATACACTCTTGACTCATGCGTATGCTGTCGCATCCGGCGCATGCACTCGCACCCCTCGTTTGCACTCGCATCTCGCGCAGGTACTCACTCCTCGCGAATGCCACCGCACCTCAAGCATGTATTCGCGCCCCACGCATCCACTCGCTTCCCGCGCATCCACTCGCACCCCGCGCATTCACCCGCACCATGAGCATACACTCTGATCGCACGTATGCACTCGTTCACCCGTTCGTGCACTGGAGCTTCGCGCACGGATTCGTGCACTCGTGAATGCACTCGCACCCGTGCATCCAATCGCAGCCTCGTGCATGCAATTGCACTCCTACATCATTGTATACACTCACGCCTCACATATGCACTCGCATACTGCGCATGCACTCGCATACAGAGCATGCACTCGCATACAGCGCATGCACTCTCATCCAGCGCATGCACTCTCATCCAGCGCATGCACTCGCATACAGCGCATGCACTCGCATACAGCGCATGCACTCGCATACAGCGCATGCACTCGCATACAGCGCATGCACTCGCATACAGCGCATGCACTCGCATACAGCGCATGCACTCGCATCCAGCGCACGCACTCTCATCCAACGCACGCACTCGCATACAGCGCACGCACTCGCATACAGCGCACGCACTCACACTACACACATGCACATGCATCCCCGCGCAGGCGCTGGCAGCCCCACACATGTATTCACACTCCTCGCACCTTGCGCATGAACTCGCGCTCCAGTGTCAGAACTCGCACTCTCTGCTGGCACTAGCACTCCTGAGCATTCACTCTCCAACTCGCGCATGTACATGCATACCCCGGCAATCGCACACCCGAGCATGTAAACGCACGTTTGCACATGCACTCGTACACCCAGACACACCAACGTCTGCTCACACCCTCGCATGACAAAGCACCCGGTACGAACATGCACGCACACACTCGCACATGCACACGCACACTAGCACCATGTGTACGCACACTCGCACAAGCAGCACCAACACTCACACCCGCTTCTGCCCTTGTACACTCATACACACATTCACGTACCTCCGTGCATGCACAAGCACACGTGCACAGCCACACCCGGGCGTGAACACAAACTGGCACACCTGCGCTCACACCCTGGCAAACTCGCACACACTCACGCATGCTAACGCACTCGCATACCCCGATATGTTCACTATAGCGATTCACGCATCTACACGGGTGTACGATCATATCCACGCATTCACATCTACACATCTACATGGGTGCACTATCATACCTACGCAGACTGTCACGCAGACACGCGCTTTTACATTTACTCACACAGGCCCACACGCTTACGCCCAATTGGATAGCTGTACAAGAGAGTTACACACTTACACACATGCACACATGCACACATGCACACATGCACACATGCACACATGCACACATGCACACATGCACACATGCACACATGCACACATGCACACATG
>SDVV010038863.1:0-10688 GCA_016164225.1 Gammarus roeselii | reverse complement strand
CTCTCTGCCCCCTCTCTCTGCCCCCTCCCTCTGCCCCCTCCCTCTGCCCCCTCCCTCTGCCCCCTCCCTCTGCCCCCTCTCTCGCTACCTATTTCCCTCTTGCGGTGCCCAGCGTAGAGAAGTGCCCAAGAAGTGACCTGCTTCCAGGTTCGCTAAGCGTTCGCTAAGCTTCAGGGTTCGCTAAGCTTCAGGGTTCGCTAAGCGTTCGCTAAGCGTCCAGGTTCGCTAAGCGTTCGCTAAGCTTCAGGGTTCGCTAAGCGTTCGCCAAGCTTCAGGGTTCGCTAAGCGTTCGCTAAGCTTCTAGGTTCGCTAAGCGTTCGCTAAGCTTCAGGGTTCGCTCAGCGTTCGCTAAGCTTCAGGGTTCGCTAAGCGTTCGCTAAGCTTCAGGGTTCGCTCAGCGTTCGCTAAGCTTCAGGGTTCGCTAAGCGTTCACTAAGCTTCCAGGTTCTACTAGCGGCTACCGAACCGAGGAAAAGTTGCAGGAATCCAGTTACCAAATGAACTAAGTTCGTGGCAAAGAGACTAAATCAATCGTCTAAAGCTTTCGACCAACTTGATAAAGTTTAGTGATGGTAAGAAATCAAATTGAACTTCGGGAAGAGCTTTGGAAACATGAACAGTAGCGAGAGAAAATTTGTTTAGGGTTAGTTTATAACCGAAAAAACAAACAAGACTTCTCTCACGTGAAATTTAACTTTATATGAACATTTATTACGGTATTATATCCGAACAATCCTTTTTGATGAACAATTTGAATTAAATTTTAAATGAGATCAAATATCGAGCGAAAATTTATAATTAAAGATTTTACTTGATCTTTAATCATAAACGAATTTTCTTCCGCTACTGTACATTGAAAGGCGAGAGTCAAATCAGTAATTTGTTTCAAAAGCAAGCTTTGGTTTGTATCATCTGAGGAGTGTGACTTATGCCAGTTTTGAGTGTTAGTTTGTGATTTGTGGTTACGAGTCTTTATCAACTGATGGAACATTATTGAGATCTATTTAGCGAACAAAAAGATGGCAGAGGATTTCTTCCAATCAGAAGTATTTAACAATTTGACATTTACAAACCGGTTACACATTTACCGAAGGAGTGGATGATCTCCAATTGACATCCCCATCCCTCCCCTCCTGATTGGCGCAGCATTTCGATAATTGGAGGGGCTTCGTTAACTCACATGTCTCGTCGCAGACGTATCGTCGCGTCATCCACCAGGCTTGTCGTCGCAGACGTATCGTCGCCTCATCCGCCAGACTTGTCGTCTCAGACGTATCGTCGCCTCATCCACTAGACTTGTCGTCTCAGACGTATCGTCGCCTCATCCACCAGACTTGTCGTCTCAGACGTATCGTCGCCTCATCCACCAGACTTGTCGTCTCAGACGTATCGTCGCGTCATCCACTAGGCGTGTCGTCTCAGACGTATCGTCGCGACATCCACTAGGCTTGTCGTTTGAGACGTATCGTCGCGTCATCCACCAGGCTTGTCGGCTCTGACGTATCGTCGCATCATCCACCAGGCTTGTCGTCTCAGACGTATCGTCGCGTCATCCACCAGGCTTGTCGTCTCAGACGTATCGTCGCGTCATCCACCAGGTTTGTCGTCTGAGACGTATCGTCGCGTCATCCACCAGGCTTGTCGTCTCAGACGTACCGTCGCGTCATCCACCAGGCTTGTCGTTGCAGACGTATCGTCGCGTCATCCACCAGGCTTGCCGTCTGAGACGTATCGTTGCGTCATCCACCAGGCTTGTCGTCTCAGACGTATCGTCGCGTCATCCACCAGGCTTGTCGGCTCAGGCGTATCGTCGCGTTATCCACCAGGCTTATCGTCTGAGACGTATCGTCGCGTCATCCACCAGGCTTGTCGTCTCTGACGTACCGTCGCGTCATCCATTCAGGCTTGTCGTCTTAGACCTATCTTCGCGTCATCCACCAGGCTTGCCGTCTGAGACGTATCGTCGCGTCATCCACCAGGCTTGTCGTCTCAGACGTATCGTCGCGTCATCCACCAAGCTTGTCGGCTCAGGCGTATCGTCGCGTCATCCACCAGGCTTGTCGTCTCAGACGTATCGTCGCGTCATCCACCAGGCTTGTCGTCTCAGACGTATCGTCGCGTCATCCACCAGGCTTGTCGTCTCAGGCGTATCGTCGCGTCATCCACCAGGCTTGTCGTCTCAGACGTATCGTCGCATCATCCACCAGGCTTGTCGTCTTAGACGTATCGTCGCGTCATCCACCAGGCTTGTCGTCTCAGACGTATCGTCGCGTCATCCACCTGGCGTGTCGTCTCAGACATCAGACATATCGTCGCCTCATCCACCAGGCGTGTCGTCTCAGACGTATCGTCGCGTCATCCACCAGGCGTGTCGTCTCAGACGTATCGTCGCCTCATCCACCAGGCGTGTCGTCTCAGACGTATCGTCGCCTCATCCACCAGGCGTGTCGTCTTAGACGTATCGTCGCGTCATCCACCAGGCGTGTCGTCTCAGACGTATCGTCACCTCATTCACCAGGCGTGTCGTCTCAGACGTATCGTCGCGTCATCCACTAGGCTTACAAATGACACGCCAACCAAATTCCAGGCGTTGGTTCGCCAAAATTTTAATTCCTGTTGTGTTTTTTTTTAGCTCTCAGTAAAGCTGACAGTTCCGTGCGGTTTACATAAACCTGCTCTCTGGCATCTTTCCAGGTTACAATATTTGTGTTCTCTAACAATATTAGGCCAAGATCAACATCCGAGATATTCATGGTTGTGGCTATACGTTAATCATTTTGTACATAAAGTAACGAGTTGCCATTCTTGAAGAAATTAAACTTCAATCGCATCTCCCGTCTGTCTTACCAATAATCATCTCAGTTTCAGGGCAAGCAATGACTGACCGCGTGCATAGAGCAGTTTAATAATAAGCTTAAATACTTTATTTAACACTCTCGCTACCCTTATTCGCTGCTCTTGTTCGCTGCCGTTATTCGCTGCTGTTATTCGCGTCTGTTGTTTACACCCTTTGTTCACTGCCTTCGTTCGCTGCCGTTGTTTGCTGGCGTCGTTTGCCGCCGTTGTTTGCCGCCGCGTTTTTCCGCCGTTGTTTGCTGCCGTTATTTGTTGTCAACTTTTCTCCAGGAGAAAGTTATTATATGGAGGTGTAGCATTTTCCGGGAAACATGTTAGCAGTTATTTACCTAAGGTGGCTTCCTTTTTCCCATCCATGTTCCCTGCTGCACTTTTTAGTACTTTATATTCTAAGAAAAATTGAACTTTTCAAAGTGTTCACGCAGAGCCTACACTTTTCACAGCTTCTACGAAGTTCTTCCATAATTTACTTCCCTATACAATTGCTATTGTTATATGGTGTTCATCAAATGCGGATGCCTTTGTTTTCAATAAAATACTTGAATGCAGGGAGATAATTGAATACAGGGAGATATTTGAATACAGGGAGATATTTGAATACAGGGAGATAATTTACCGGCAGCAAAATATCCATGTGACCAATATCTTTCAATATTGTTGTTACTTTTTTAGATTGACTCACGTGCTGCGTACTTCAATTTGAAGCTAATTACAAATTTTACCTAACCGCACAATCGTTTGAAATTGAAATCTTTAATAAACAAGAAAGACTCACGTTTCTGCCAAACTTGTAATTTCGATAACAAAATTTCTCCTTGTACGAAATAGTCATCCTGCTTTGATGCTGTTCGAGCCTGTCCTTACCCTTGGCTCAGAATTAGGATGCCAGTCCTTTTCCTTAATGGGGACGAGCATCGTCGCCTCGAGACGCAGGGTTTGAGAAGTTAAGGGTGGGGCCGGGACGATACGCCCCGGGATTTGGTTAGAGGGTTAGAAACGTCCCGAGGTGGCTTGGACCGAGACACAAAACTTTAAACCGAAAGTCCACGGTGGTTTAAGCAGACCTAAATGAATCAAAGGTGTTTTCAGGCTCTGGAAATTCTACTACATTTTGATGACTGATAATTTGCTGTAGCCCAGTGTTTTATAATATAGTGGCCAGGATTATAAAGTCATTAGTTAACTTTGATTGTAACTTCTTGGTGTTATTAACTTGGTGCAGAAACTTGCACCAAGTTTCTCCGAATGGATTTCGTTTACTTGCGATGATATCATAACAGTCTATTTGCTGACAGTTTCTGAATGCCCGCATCAATGCGGTGCAATTTCTGAATGCCTGTATCAATGCGACACAATTTAAGATTGCCTGTATCAATGCGGCGCAATTTCTAAATGCCTGTATCAATGCTGCTCAATTTAAGATTGCCTGTATCAATGCGGCGCAATTTCTAAATGCCTGTATCAATGCTGCTCAATGCGGCGCAATTTCTAAAAGCCTGCATCAATGCGGTATCTTCGATGTAGTTAATTCACCCCAGATTATCTGCCTTGCAATCATTCTAATCATCAATTCTCTTATCGTGGTTGGCTTTCTCTTGCTAACGGAACGCATTATCAACCAAGTCCCCACTGAACCAACTTCATGCCGACTTTTTCCTCATGTTCCGAATCCTTCAATTTTTTTAAAGATTTATCTTGAACAAAATGAATGACCATATCCTATGTTCCTCTACAAAACACTGTTTCAGAACACAACACTCCTCAACCACACAGCTCACCAACCTCACACAGACCATCCACGAAGGCCGGAACAAAAGGATGTCAGCCCAGTGTAGTACCATGGTAGGCTATTGACATTAGTAAGACGTTCGACACACATCCATCCCAACTCCAAGAAGTGGCTTGCTAATTTTTTCTCTGGCAGACATTTTCATCCGGTCTACAATAACAAACCATCACGAACAAGCCTCTCCTTCTATGGTGTCCTCCAGTGCTCCGTCCCCTCCCTCTCACTCTTCCACGTCTCTATGCACGACCTGACAACACCTACACAACCCAACATCTTTTGAATTATACAATCGTCACAATCATCATATATCTCCTCAAACACGTGGCCACATGCGCACCTCCAGTAATACCTGGTCTTTAAGATAGCATAATGAATGTAGCCGCAATCTCTCATTATTAACATCGGACAATAGTCAACACCGCATTCTCCATCATGTCACACTCAACAACACTCTCATACACCACAAGCACACAACCACGATCATTTGGACTAACTTATGACACTGGAAGGACGTTCAAACCTCACAGAAACAAGGTCACTAAAGCCAAACCTTGACTGAAGTTGACCCAGGCACTTACCACAACCACAAACTGGCAGTCAAAGGAATCAATTAGAACGCTGTTCTATTTATTTATCAGACCCTTTATTTCCAATGCAAACACTGTCTGCTCCTGTGACCTTGCCACCCCACACAATAACCCACTACAAAGAATACTGAACACGGACTCATGCATAGCCTTTTCCTTGTTTGCATGAACATACCAAGGTTCTCCCTCTCAAACGCAATTCGATGCGAGGGGCACGTTTATTTAACAGGAAAGTGGACGCTGCCCATCCTTGTCACCACCCACTAAACCCACGTCTAACCCACGGAACTGTACATAACTCAGCGGCTGCACACTTTGGTTCCATTTGAACTGGCATTCCCCACCCTACAGAAACATCTATGCATAAACAGATACACACACCCTTCACAGCTCTTGCACTGGCTGATAATTGAGTCGGCATGGTCCTACAAAGCCACCCACCGGATGTAGAAATGAAGGAGTTGGGTTACCCATGAGGGATAGGGTTCACCTGTCGAGACTAAGGTGTGGGCACCACAGGCCCTCCAGTCATACAAGCATAAACTACGGAACGCCCTTTTCGATCAGTACTTGTGGTGTCACGGTGCGCTCGTTACAGTCTACCACATCACGACGTCGTGCCCAACCTTTGCACCCGGCAGGCTCAATCATAATATCACGTCGGTGCTTTATCTGTGGGAGCGCAGGACAGCATCAATTTCCTTAGGGGTATAAGTCTAATATCGGGGCCTGCACTGGTCTTAACACTCCCAGAATGCGTGTGTCGGTCGATATCTGCGTTTTTGGGTGGTACACCGGCCGTGGCTCCTCCACCGCAGGAGAAGCTAGGGCTAAGTAACAACAAACCTCCATGCATGCTGCTTGCATTTCTTGTCTAGCTTAAATTTTTTGCATGCGAGTTCTTTGCTGCCTATAATTTGTTTTTTTCCCGGTTTTCTGCCTTCGTTTTTTTTGCCGTGGCCTGCACTTCTTGCCATCGGATTGCGTTTCATGCTTGCGCTTTCTTATCCTCCTGCAAATTTTAGTTTCTACCAACCATCTAGCATGGACTTTTTTTCGACAGTTATTTTTTCCTTTCCAACCTGCGGTCTTCTCTTAGTCTCAACATTACTTACATACGGGTCGGTTTCATGCCAGTGCTTTTCATTTTCTGTTTCTTACTTTTTTAAACATCAGTACGTTTTGTTTCGAGTCTGTGGTTTTCTCTTTCTACGTGGGGCGTTTATTCTGACTGTTTATTTCCACTCAAGTTGACATAAAATAGAGGTCAACAAACTGCGTGTGTATTTGTAATAGTTCTTTGACTGAAGAATAAAATGAAAAAATTGCATGGAAACGTAAAATATTTCATCCCACATCTAAAGTAAAATGATCCACGTAAAAGCAGTTTCATATTCCTCACCTCAACGAACTGAAAAACTACTGAGTTGCATTTCAGCCGAAAGGAATTCCGCAGAATACGAGGAATTTGGTGGCCAGGGGCTAGATAAAGCCCTCCGCGTACACAAGACCGCCATAATGATGGCAAACGGCGAAAAGAACAGCTGGATCATGTTCGAAAGGCGTGCCGGCTGAGGGGATGATGGCCGGTGCTTGACGTCAAGAATGCGGGGTGTAAGGTACTGCGGCTTACCAGTTCCCCAGGGATTTGATTCAACTGAGAGAAGTCGTCTGTTGTACGAGGGTTTTACAGACGGGAACGAATGAGACTCTACGTTAAGTCGAAGCTCTGTGAGTTATTGAGAAACACTTAGAAGGTGTTCGTTCATAAAATGGCTATCCGTTGAGGAGTGAAACTTCACATCTTCTAATATTGGGGTGGTCGTTCAGCCAACGACAAATTAATTCGGAAAAGAAATTCGTGTTTTTGATGAGTCAAGTTATCCACAGGATAGTTACTGTTGTCTTGTGCTATTCGAGCCTTCCTTACCTAAACCAGAACTTTTTACGCGTGACATTTCATTTGAGGAGTCAAGGGCAGCGCTTCGGACGAAACTCCGCAGGATTTTGAAAGCTAGAGGGCTGGAAACATCCCGAGATGGCTTGAAGCAAGACGAAACATAAGCCAAAAGCCCGCGGCATGTGGTTTAAGGAGCGGAATACCTAAGTGTTTTTCTATTTATATGAAATTTCCTACAACTAACGATGTGCATCTTAATCTAACCTACAATTAGATAGTCAATCTTCGCCTGTGTGTTGGAATGCATTGTTCGGACATTCGTTAATAATCAGTGCCATTGAATTTGAGTTTCTCGGCGAAATTGAATTTACTTAGAACGATCATCCAGTTTCTCAGCTGTTCGTGATGTTATTCATTGTTATTGTGGCTAAACAAGACATGAACTTGTGTAGACACAACTGGGCAAACAACGCTCGCCCAGTACCTTTGCGGCATCAATATCTTTTCTTAGTTCACGTTGTTATCCTAATACGATGACGAATTTTCTTCTTCAGTGCTCCTCTCCCTGCTTTTTGCCTCCGTCTATATTTTTCTGCCGCATGTTTTTGCTGCGTAATGTTTCCGACCGCATTTCTTTTTGCATGTGGTTTTATTCTCGTGCTTTCAGCTCATGGTTCCTGTCTTCGTTTTACATTTCTTGACAAATGTGTGCTTTTCCATCTGCGATTTTTGAATTTCAGTCACCCTCTCCTTCCTGCTTACTGTTTTTCCTGTTTGTGACTTTCTTGATGCTAGTAACGTTCTTTGCCTGTTAATAACTTCTGTGCACCTCTTGTAATTTTTTTTCCGTTTCAGAATTTTGCTGTTCTGAATTTTTTCCCCCGCTTGTGACTTTTTTTCCTATTTACGACTTTCTTCTCGTGTTTGTGGACTCATTTCCAGTTTATTCTAGTAGTATATGACAGTATTTTCCCGATTGTGTCTTACTTCCCTTCTTTCCTTTCCAATTCCATGTTTGGTGCTTTATTCCCATATTTGTTGCTTCGTTTTCCGTTTGGTTGGTGATAATTTTTTCTGTTTACGACCTAATTTTTTCTGCCTGTGTTACTTTCAGCTTTCCTTCGTAACCGCAATTGTGTCTGAAAATATTTTTTTTTGCGACAATAACAGTTTTTATTGCCAACCTGCTCTCTTCCTTTCATATCAGCACACTTCTCGACTGCCTGCATTTCTTACTCTCCTGCTGCTTCGTTCCTGTCAGTGGGTTTCATTTCCTAGCTGTAAGCAGCCTGTTTTCCAGGCGCTTCTACGTTTCCTGTCAGTGGCTTCATTTGTTTGCCTCCGGCTTACAATATCTCAGTTTAGTTCCATTAAAATATCAAGACCACAAATAAAGTCTACTAGGGTAACTTATAAAATAGGAAAATTCCTAAATGGGGATTAGGCAAACTCTGATGCTGTTTTGATTGTTTAAATTCAAAAACTCATTTCAAATGAGAGTATAAAATTTTATCCCACATCTAGCTGAGAATTATCACCGTAAAAGCTGTTTCATTCTTTCCCGCTCACAATAACTGGAAAAATAGCGTGTTTCATTTCAGCCGAGGAGAAGAATTCCGCAGAATGCGAGGGATTTGGTAGCCGGGGCTAAAAGAGATGCCATTCGCATAGACGAGACCGCCGTAATGATGGGGAAATAGCGCAAAGAACAGCGGCATCATGTCGGCAGGGTGTTCGGGTAGAGGGGATAATGACCGCTGCTTGGCGTCTAAAAGAATGCGGATAAGGTACTGCGGCTTGCCAGTTAACATGAGATTTGGTTCATCCAAAAGTATCATTATTGACGACTGTTGTCCAAATGGTAGCTAAGAAAGAACGGTGTTGAATTATCCTCGTTCCAGTATCTGTTTCCATACATTGTTGATATACAGATACAGACTCGAGGCCGAATTCTCCAGAAAGCGAGTGGCCGAAAACAGAACACTCCTCTCATGCACTCACACACATGAAAATTCTAAGCCTTTAAAGAAAAAGGGTTTCGTTTTCTTTCATTGGTTTGCCCCATGCTTCGTCATAGTTAAAGGCCCCTTCCCAACCACGCCCATCCCATTTCTCAATGTGATAGCCAAGGGCGGAAAAGTGTTCATTGCTGTGTGTTGCTCGACTAGTTTTCGATGTGAACTATCAAATTAGCATCCGACGTAAGCAGCACTCGGAAAAAGAGCGTTGCATTGCCATGGCTACTTCTAAACTGCTTTAAAAACAGCAGCGTATTGCCATGGCCACTACTAAGTTGCTTTGAAAAGAGCAGTGCATTGCCATGGCCACTTCTAAACTGCTCTAAAAAGAGCAGTGCGTTGCCATGGCCACTTCTAAACTGCTTGCCAGAGTTCTAAAAGCACCACTATTAGTGTTAGTAGAAGGCACACACCACCAATGAAGCTCACAAAGTGTACAGTGGCGAGAAGCTGAGGCTCAAATCAAATTGGCGAGAAGCGACCCGAGAACTGACAGTAGCCTACTACCAAATTTGAAACCATAGCCTGTTCGGATTTTATTAAAACATGGGCGAGAAAAAGCCAGAGGTTGATAAAAGCGTAAAAAAATAAGGGGGGAGGGCAAGTATCACCAATGGGAGTGCCGCCGGGTCATACTGCGAGTGATCGGAAGGAACCGCTGAACCATGCCCATCGGTGACAAGTCTCAGTTGTGGAGTGAGCAGTCCGATGTGTTTGGGCCGCTATTAGTAAGGTCGGGTATTTCCGGGTTCCGTTCAAATCGGCCAATGGGAACAGTGAATAATTTAGCAGAACCTTGTTGGATTTTCATCGAGGGTTTCAATTGGTGTATATGTAGAGACTCTAAGATAAGTATTGGGGTGGATGGATGATTATTAATTTTATAGATCATTAACACTTTATTTTGATATTTTATTATTTCTTCTTGCTTGGGCTCTATTATATTTATCTGCCCTTTGTTCATGGTGATAAATTTTGCATTGGTTATTTTTATTATATGCATCGAGGTTGGTTGAGACGGGGTGACCCGGGGAGAGGAAGTCCTCGTGGGATCCGCGGGACTCGGGGACCCGGGGTTTCGGGAACCGGGGGACTTGGGAGACCAGGTGGATTTGGGGTGGTCCACTTGGATCTTTCTGGGGCCCTTAGGGACACCCTTGAGACCCTTTGGGAGCCTTTTGAGAAACTGTGGGACCCTATAGAGGCCCCTCTGAATCCTGGAGCCTCTGCTCCCCCCTCGCAGCGCTGGAAAACCCAGTCCGAGAAAAACGTTTATGTGAGATGCTTGAGTTGAACGATTAACCATTACAGTCCGCGGATTGCTGGCGCAAGGGGCGAGGGTCGCGCCGAGGCTGGTTGAGGTGCGTCGAGATCAGTCGAAACATGTTGAGGCGAGTCGAATTGGGCGCGACGAGCCGAAACTGGCCGAAATGATTCGAGGCAAACCGAGATGAGCTGAGGCGAGGGGTCTCGGGGGACTCGAGGAGCTCGGGAAGACCCGGGGGACATGGGTCACCCTCCGGGATTCATCGGGCTCT
>SDVV010038862.1:0-10688 GCA_016164225.1 Gammarus roeselii | reverse complement strand
TACTTTTTCATTGAACATTGCAAATATTTCAAATAGTCCAGCAACGTGAACAAATTGAAACAAGTGATCAGATTTAAGCAAATGCCAATTTTATAATTAGCAGAAATCAGGGAGTGCCAAACGATCCGCAATATTGAAACGATTGCAACGAATGTTCCAATTTTATGGAAGATGCCTTTCACTGCGTTCAGAAGTGAATTGGTAAAAACAATGTACGAGAAACTTGTTTGTTTGAAGGATTAAACTTTAGATTTGAACTATAGACTAGGTTAAGAAAAGCACACTTTAAATTTTTTAATTCTCTTCAGACGTTGCGACAACGTATTATACAAGTCCACACCCAAACATAAACGCGCTTCAGATATATAAGAGATGGAAATGACTTCTCCAAACCTATTCCCAAAGTCAAAACCAAACTAGTTTCTTCCCAATTTGGAAGTTGTAACAAAAACCGAAGGCGATTCTCTATCTAGCCCAAAGTCATTTGGCAAGATCCACCTTTCGAAGTTTGATAGGTGTCCTGACACCGAAAGAGCGCCCATCTCAGAAAACTTGCGAAAATGAGTTTGCGAAGAGGTGTGCCTTGGGAAATTAAAAGTTTGATTCCTTTGGATTGATTTTACTGATCAGGTCATGGATTGGGGAAGGGAGAAAGGAATCTGAAGAATTGGGTCGTGTAGATGCATGAGCTGCGAAGTACAGTGTCTAAGTGCCCTAAAAATTGTATACGGAGGAAAGAGTTTAGCATTATCAAATTAAACAACTTTAGTTGAGAACTGCTGAAACAAAGTTAGAACGAAGTATTATGTGATGTTTTCAAAATATTTATCCCTGTTATTCTAACAATCCTGGAGAAAGATTGAACTGGACACCAGTTTGGAGGGACTAAACCTACGGTAAAAAGCTGCATGGCGGGTCATGGCAAGATAAAAAATCTATAGAAATGCTGAGGGATGGGCTGACGGGAGAGTCCAGTGAAGTGATGGAAACAGTGTCGACGGACCTGTTCATGAATCAGTTGTCGGGCGGATTGAAGGAAGGATGGGTTGAACGTTGAGATGAGCGAATGATTGACGGATTGGTTGTGATAAGAGTAGGGAGGGTTAAAGTAGGGTTAAAAATAACACCAGGTACTTCTAAAACGGAGTGACACAATTCACGCGCATATCAATCAACCCAAAATGACGTGTTGCAGTGTGGGTATCAATTCATTTGAACAGTTAGTAACGTTCTGTAAAATGTTTTGGTTCACGATTCTGTTTTTGAGCGATTATACAATTAATTGAGCTTCTTTTTGTTTCCATATGACATTGTTTGCGTGTATCACTCATTCAATATGCTTCTGCTCGTGCCCCTTGTAGCGCCTATTTTCCACACAAGGTTGCATGGGGTAGGAGACGAACGACCGCTGGAGAGCTCGACCGCACGCTAGTGCTATCAATACTGGTGGGACTGCACCAACCTCATCCAATCTCACAGCAGTGCCGTGCCTGAGGACAACATATACAGTACTGTGCAATGGCAGCGCTCCATGCATATGTGTAACATTGCCTTGGAACAGATACAAGAACCATGACCACGTGCCCTCACATGACCCATGAACGCTCGAGTTCTTTTGAGAGGAAAATAGAACTTACCATGCTACTCAGTGCCATAGCCTAATACTTACCATGCTACTCAATGCCATAGCTTAATACTTACCATGCTACTCAATGCCATAGCTTAATGAGGAAACTTGTTTATTTGGCTCCTCAGCTTTGCTGCTGTGTGTTTGCTACTCACTGGACGATCGATTCCTCAAGGCATCACCTAATTACCCTTCTGAATTGCTTACAAAGGATAGCCCCGCCGGGAATTCTAATGAAGGGGCACAAATGATAATGTTGGGAGGGAGTGTTGTGAGGAGATAGGGCTGGGGAGGAGTAGGCTGGAGGTTCAAGGCGACGTGTCAACGCAATCAGACGGGGGTAATGAATGCAAACGAGGTAATGCAGGAAAGACGAAATAAAGTTAGAAATGGACGATAACATGCCAGGGGACGAGGAGTAGGGCGTCTTCGTCTCATCACAAATTTACTTACATGAGAAGCAGTCGCTGTTGGCTATAGGCGTCCTGACGGCTTGTAAGGAATTCTGGACAATCTCTTTATGGAAGACATATCAATAGAAGTTGTGGGTCAGAAGAGGCCTCCGGTGTAAGTCAATGTCGGTTGTGAGACATTGGAAAGTTCATCGAACGACATTGACTACAAGTTATAAACGCTGTTTTACTCACACGTTCACTTGTTATCATTAGCTCTGTTTGTCAATTGAATAAGACTAAATAATGGGAGAAATATCACACATAAATTAATTCAAGTATACTAAATAAAACTGTGAATTCTTTCATTTGAAATCAAGCCAGATTTTTATGGCAATGTTTACAATTGTTGTGGGTCTATGAATATGCCACACGTGGACGTGTCTCGATTGTTACAGCCAAGTAAAGTTCTAACAAAATTGTAATGAATGGAATTATTAAATGACGTAGTAATATCACTGACCTTGAAACTTTTGTTACAGACGTAATTTGCATTTCAAACTGTGATCAGTGGCTTCTGACAATTGAAGATTGAAAGGTTTTCTCTGTTGATTTCTTCATTGCCCTTCGACAAGACCATCCAAAACAGCTACTGCGGAAATTGGAGTTTAACGGATAGCTACGACAGAATATTTCAATTTTTGGTGCTAATTTGGTTTGTAGTAAGATGTTGATAGTCAAATAGTGATTGCGATCCTTATATTACAGAGGGAAAATTATTAGTCATCTAACCGGGATTGACGAGAGGCGTTTCACATTGCAATAAATCAGTAAATGCTCAGCTTAAAGCCTGAACTAGTTCACACTGTCCATATAATTCCCACAACCAAAATGCATTGTCTGTTAAGAAATTCAGTGTCAAAAAAGGGACCTCGAGAAGGATCATACCACGAAAGGTATCAAGGTTTTAATTTAACTTATTACAAAAATACCAGATCCTTCAGCGACAGAAGATCTAGACATTGAATACAATTGAGATACTCTTCATAACTCAATGCATTGTTAATATTTGCAGATGACCGTGTGGCCGGCCTTGATTGATTGGGTTTATCTGTTATTCAGGTATGTTAAACAGGACAAAGCTATTTGAGTGTCGTGCATTTAGTACTCAAGACATACAATGATGAATTCCCTGATTTAAGGAATAGATTTGGACACTGAACCTCCGTTGGTGCTGGTCAAATCACGACAGTTGTCTCCAAATATGAATAAAACGTTCGCAAACAAAGTTTTAGCACAGCAGGAGGATTTGTAACCCCAAAGACTCGGTTACTCTTATTTATGTAGTGCCCGTGTTCAGTTTACGACACTAATAAACAAAGCTTTTCTTGCCTGCCTGTATTCAGTCGCTCGTTTATTATGTTTTGCATGCTGGGAACACAATGCTTCTCGTTTCCTAATCTCTATGTGTGTAGTCTCTACATCAACCCACCACCTACTTATCTCTCTCATTGTGTGAAGCGTGCACATATACTGCTCTCATCCCTCTCGTGGGGTTTAGTCAGTATAGTGCAAATGATCCATTTCCAAGCTTCATTGTGTGAAGCGTGCACATGTCCTATTTCCCTTCCCGCTCGGCCTCAACAGCCGCATATGGAGTTCAAAGGCCCATAGAATACGACACCCTACACTCCATCTTCTGACACTGATTGGCTGCCCTTGATGAACTGGCTTACAATATTGAATTAAAAAGGTCAGGGTAAGTTTCTACGTTACCAACAAAGTAATCGGCGGTGTTAGTAATAAAAGAAGCTAACTCTTTTCAGTGCACGGAGCTGTTGCTTATCACATTGCTGTACCGTCCATGGAAAACGCCTCCAGCCCCTTACTGCATTATCTAATATTGACATTTAGCATTTTAAGTTTAAAGTTTCAATTAAATTAATTATAGTTTTAAATTCGACTGGACTATTTGTACAGGTAACGCACGCGCAGTCCTTTACTAAAGATCGCAAGGATTTGGCATAAGTGTTATTTGGACGTTGACATTTCTGTTTAGTTATTGACATTCAACCCCGATTTAATGTATGTATATAAAGTACATAACATTTATTCTTCTTCTGCGGTGTAGAGTTGTCAAATGTAATGCGCAAGTGGAGCGATGTGAAAATATTCACGAACATTCGATTTTTATTCTGCAAAATTTGATTTAAACGCTTATTAAAAAATAACATATACAATACAATCATTGTCCTCTCACGTGAAAAGCAAGATTAAATTACCTAATATGGATGGGCTTAGGAAAAATTTGGGGGAAAAGTATTCATGTTTGGGTGCTCAGAAGTTCAAAAGCTTCTCAAACCAGAGTTATTTACTGGCGCTATAACTAAAGAGAGAGTATAGTATCTCAGTCACCGTGGTATCGTGAATGAACTCATTCAATTATTAGACCAATTATTAACTGGAGTAATCTAAATTAATCCAAACTGTCGGTTAATGCATTGTGAGACGGCCAAAAATACGTGGCTACATCCGAGGGTAATCACCTCTTCATTGCTCAGAGCAATGTTGAACAAAACAAACTAATTACGTGTTTAAACACCAACTGGGAAGTTGAGAAGAATACTTTTATTAAATATTTTCTTGGAGGACATAATTTGTTCACCGCTCTTAACAACTTAATATGGTTCTGCGGTATAAAGAGGGGCGTGGTCGACAACCATCCGCTGCCAAGTCACGGAAGGTGGGGAACAAAACGTCGCTTTGTGTTGAAATTGATGAGGGGTATTTTACAGTTCGGGGACAAATGGTTAGCAGCCGGCAAGCGAAATCGGTATTTTCTGAGATTGTTTTTGTATAAGGTTTGGCATATGCGCACATAACGTGGGATACAAGTCTGTTATTTGGCGGTAGTTTGTTATATAGCTCTCCGATGCAAGTGTGATAAAAACTTTAAATAAAAGCCAAAGACAGTAAGTGTAAATGTATTTCTTAATTTTATTCAAACGCGGGCTATTCCGTACTCGCCATTAGAGACCTTCATTAACTTATTGCCTCTTCCACTAGCATCTTTGTTCACTGATGCCCCTAAACGAGAAGCAGGGCCTTGTAATAGTCAGGGCAATAAATGGCACCTCCATGGAGGCCGCGATGGGCGGAGGAGGTGTTAGGAGTAGTTTATTGCTTTTTGACGAGTCAAAGGTGTCGTTAACAGGCTAATGGTCCTCGGCAAACCGTCTCAATACGTGCTGGTAATTACAATGTGTGGAGAGCTGGTGCCCTCTGGCGCTTGGACACAAACTGCAGGTGAGGGAAAGAGGAAGGACGGAGAAATGAGGGAGATGATCATTTCTACACCGAATTTAGGCAACTTTTTTACAGTGTATGTCCCGTGGATAGGCTGCTTTGGCTGAGCATAAATTTTGGGTAAGAGGGGGATTGTTTGGTTCACGGTTTTAGGTCACGGCTTTGGCTCTCGCCAGTTGCTCACGGCTTTGGCTCACGCTTTAATCTCACTGCTATGGCTCACGGTTTAATCTCACTGCTATGGCTCGCAACTTTGGATCACGGGTTTTGTTTTTTGTCTACGACTCGCAGATTGAATCACGGCTTCGGCTCACGGCTTGACCTTACGGCTTTGACTTACGTATTGTCGTACCGCTTTGTCCCAACCAGGAAGACCAATCTAGCACCTCAGTAACCATCTGGAGTCAATACGAACATTTATTGTACAGTAGCGAAAGAAATTCATTGATGGTTAATCTATAACTGAAAAAAAACTAGACTTTTCCCACGTAGAATTTAACTTTGTATGAAAATTTCTTAAAGTATTATGTCTCGACAACCCTACTTAATGGATGAAATCAATTAAATTTCCAACTAGTTCAAATGTCGACAGAAAATTGATAGGACTTCTTTGGTGGTAGGGAGGTTGTATATCGAAACTACAACACCAAGGGCAGGGTTGTCATTGAGTGAAGTAGGTAAATGAGGGAGAGGGGGGGGTTTCCACTTCAAACCCACAATTCATTTATTTCGAATTGTAAATTCAATGTGGGGTTTCGTTTGTTGGGATTGAAATACGTTAGTCCAAGTTCAGAGAAAAGCCTCTTGACTTTCGAAGTGTTATTTGAAATGTGTAACAATATATACGAAGATGTTCATGGTTTCACCGAGCTCACGTGTCATTGTTTGTAGGCAAACTTCAATAAACAATGGATCAGTTTTACTTGGAAGGGAAATTGTATTTGTTTAAATATTCATAATTTATTATATCAGGTAAATTTTGAAGAAGAAAAAGTATACAATAATGTGGTAGAATTTTCAGATGATCGAATACCAACCATATCATGATGATCATACCGGCATTCTTTTATTCCAAATAACTCGTGCAAACAAAAATCCCATGAGCTGGAATGCCACTGTTTAGCTAATAGCAATTCCATGAGCTGGAATGCCACTGATCAGCTAATAGCAATCCCATGAGCTGGAATGCCACTGTTTAGCTAATAGCAATTCCATGAGCTGGAATGCCACTGATCAGCTAATAGCAATCCCATGAGCTGGAATGTCCCTGTTCAGCTAATAGCAATCCCATGAGCTGGAATGACACTGTTCAGCTAATAGCAATCCCATGAGCTGGAATGACACTGTTCAGCTAATAGCAATCCCATGAGCTGGAATGCCACTGATCAGCTAATATCTATCCCATGAGCTGGAATGACACTGTTCAGCTAATAGCTTATAGATAGTCAACATTTGGCGTCATCGACATTCCGCAGTCCGTTTATGATCGTAGGTTATAAAATGACTGAACGAGTTGGCATTTAACTACATCATCAATATTATATTTTTGTGGACTGAAATATTGATTACCTAATGAAGTCAGCCTTGCAAATGGGCTTCTGTCTAAGAGGAATGACAACCGGATCATTGCTAACTAGTGGCTTATGGTGAGCATTGAATACTTTTGAGTGGTTAAGTCGTATGTCTCCATCTGAGCGTAAATGTTTTCGAGTCATTTCATCCATAAACATCAGATCATCTAAATTTAAAGTATCGCTATAATACAGGGGTTGTAATTTGAATAACTTTTTCCGTAGACCTATTAAAAACAAATTAACAGATTAGGAGACGTGAACGCCAACTGATCAGAACGATCAAATGAAAATTCTGAACTCTACTGCCCCCCCAAGATTTACGATTGGTCGAAGAAGTGAGGAAGAAAACTATTTTTGCAAGTTCAAAAGCAGATGCGATACCCAAACTTCAACTAAACTCTATATTGAAAGTTGTGGTTAAATGTAATAGACTCAATTGTAATTTGTTCCCATTACAATTGAGTCTAATACACATGTAATTGCAATTATAGGTACTTATGACGGTAGTTCCCTTGAACTTCGTAGAACAGTTTACACAACAGCTAGCGCATTTCACAAGTAGACTTGCTGGGCGGAAATGTCTAACAATCATCCGAAGCCAACCTACCTTCATCCTTTTCGTTCCCGAGCGTGTACTCCCAAGAGATTAATTAATTAATGGAAGGGTATCAGTACCTAAAAACAGGATATTGGGACATCAGTGCCGGAACTCTGTTGTGTAATACGGGGATATTAATGCTATGACGAACATTCAGACAATGTTGGGAGGACTGTAAATACCTGCTCTAGAAACATGACTACCTGCATACTACTAGACCAAGTACTAGGACACTACGGTAAACTAGGACAGGTTGAATGTACCGAACAACAAAGTAATCGGCGGTAATCGGCGGCATTCCAACCTACCAAGGGTAAATTTCTTCTCAGCACGAATGCTGGTCGTCTGGGGTAATTAATGTGCTATGTCCCCTGAGTCTCGTGTGGTGAAGCCATGGTGCTCCAGGAGCAGGCGAGGTTTACTTCACCAACTAAACGAATCTTCATTAGTTTTTTTTTTCATTGTTGAATGCCCTTTTCTCTTGTGTATTACTTCTACCGAACAAAATCACTCATCAATAAATAGCTTCTGACGGCTCAAATTGCTTGCAAATGGAGCTCTTGAATCGCAAGTGGAATTCCATTTAGGGGCGACTTGGCATCCATTGGGAGCAAGAGAAGCTGCTCCAGAGAGCTGCTGTTTTCGGCGTCAATCTCGATTACATTACCTTTCCAGTGCAGCTTTCCCATGCGGGTAAAAACGCAATGATATTGCGTACAAGTAATTGTAAGTCTTAAAAATCCTGCCTTGAAATGAAATACATGAGGAGGTGTTTTTTCTCCATCGAGAGGTCTAATTAAAAATAAAGTTTAGTGAAGTGTTCAACAGTCAATTGTTATTTGTTTTTAAAGAGATTAAAAACATGACGGCTATTAGTTTGTGCCCGGGAACGCGAGTAATATAAGCGCATGTAAAACATCCATTCAATTACCAGGCCTCCACCCCCACCCCCACCACTCCCACGTAATCAGATTGATCAGTGCACCGTTATATTGGAGTTCCCAGTCTTCCTCTGCGTCCCATTGGGTGTTAACGAGAATAAGATGAAGTCAATTTCTCATGTAGGGTTTCGATAAGCCGTATTGGAGAAGCCTTTCCATGTATAGACCAAGGAAGCTGCCATTGGAACACCGCATGAAGTTCCTCGTGGGACCAGCACATCAGGAGAGGTTCCTTTAGCCTTTCGTCTGGTCTTCGTTCAAATTTAAGGAGAATGCTGATGAAAGAAGTCTCAATCTGTTCATTAGATTGATGCATGAAGATCATAGAAGCTTGACATTACATTTCTGATATCTGGTTTACACTTCAGTTAATTTCGTCTATCGCGCGAACAATTAATCTGCGATATATAAATAATATTGAGTTTATTTGAGATATTATGGTAATGGCGTCTATATATACTATATATACTATATATACTATTACTAAAGTAGGATAGCTGTTCATTATTTTGTTTATTATACTTGATAATTAAACACAATTCATTGAACGGAGCATTATCAATCCTTCAATTTTGCGGCTTCATTTATATTTGAAAATAAATTCCTCCTAAAAGCTTTTCATCGGCATCGCTGCCGTTCTCTCTCGCACCGTGTTCATATTCTAGCGTATTTCTTTGTCGGTCGTTGGTTCAGCATTTTGAGATGGGATGGACAGACGTGTTCGCGTGGATGGCCTCAAACGTCTTGTGATTTGAGGACGTACCGGCAATTTCCATTCATATTCCTAGTTCCGAATTGTTTCACTGATTTTTTTGCTTTTATTGAGAGTTACAGCGTTGCTGCCACCTGATAACCTTTTTACCCACGGCATTTATAGGCCGGCGTTTGACCATTCAAGAAACCGGCCAGAAGGTCAGGAAGCCTCGAGCCTACAACATTCAGCTCTTAATGGAGAGACCGGTACTAGCGAACTAATATACATGTATGAAAATTGATGCGCCTTATTCGATACAGTGGATGCAGCGTCTAAAAGTACGTTTGGCGAGTTATTATATATTTTGAAATGGGCAGGGCGAGCTGTGCATTTTCAGGGGTAAAGTGTGTCACGAGAAAATAATGTTTTCTGTTGTTGACTTTCATATTGTGAAACAATCTTTGAATCCCAACCTCCCGGTGAAGCCTACTTCCCCTTCTCTAATGATGGTCCCCAATCGGGCTGTCAGAAATCCGGTTAGGTTACCCCCTCTGGAGTTGTATACGGGGTGGTCCAGAACGTAAATCATAGCACTTTTGTCAAAAAATTCCGGAGTGTGTTTCTGGAGGAGCGCAAACCGCTAGAGTGTCTACAGGAGGAGGAGGGGAGGGTAATTGGAGCGGAAAGATTGGTCAACTGTGAAGAAACTGGTCGGTTCAGCATTAGCCGAAAACTAAACGGGTTGGTTGCTATCTATAATAGATGAAGAGTCGTAAATTGCTATGAGCCGCGTGCAGGTTAGAAGAACAAAATCTTAAACAATGTTTTAGTACATATGGTTTAATAAAGTTTATTATGACATAATCATCGTTAGATTACAATGACTTTCGCAGTATTACCACCATCATATTTGTTTATTATCAAAGACGAACAGTGTCCTTCTGCCTATCATAAGTAATTACTTGTAAGAATATCTCATCCATATAATCACTTTTTATGGCATGCCGTACAAACAACCCCCATCATACAGCAAAGATTGAAGAAGCATCATTTCCTCCTATTCCAGATTTGTGACCGCGCACCTCTCGGGAAAATCAACTCTTTTAGCTGTCCTACTGAAACGATTTTAATGTTTTAAATATAGTAATATTTTTTATACATTAAATGGAAACTTTTAGCGACGCATTCATTGATTAAAATGATTGTCACTCATCTTCGCACGCCAAACAATTCAAATATAAAAGCTTCAACGATCAATGTGATATCGTTATGAGAACGATCAAAATTAATCAAAAAATTAATTATAGGTATCGAATGAATTCTCTATTGCAACCTGAGTAATCTGAAGGGCATCGTATGGCCAAACGTAGTCGGTGTGGAAGCTCCGTAGCTTGAAATCGGGCGAATAGCAGTCAACCTCATGAAGTCGTCCACATCACATATCGATGAGAAAAAATACCTGAGTTAGTAATTCTTCGACTCAATAATTTCAGGTAATAGAGACAAATATGTTCACTGGTGAAGTTGTTAAAATAGTCTGCATGTTGACAGGATTT